>JALKAD010000006.1:52959-81610 GCA_024500015.1 Ulva compressa | reverse complement strand
TCAGTAAACGCGCGGGTTATGAAGAGGACCACTGCCAGCAGCGGATGCAGAGCAGGGCTCTAGATCTGTGCGTGCGCCCTGATCGTCCTCGTAGGCCAACACGTGCACGCAGCCCGCGGCGAGCCCTGCTGTGCGCTGGGCGCACCTGGTCGACCTCTGTCATGCGCTGCTGCGCCGTCTCTGCGGAGATCTTGCCGCTCTGCACAAGCTTGCGCAGCTGCTGCTGCGTGTCGGCGCGCCGCCGCATGAGGTCCTCGCGCACCATCGCGGCGCGCGCCTTGGCCGCCGCACTGTTCGGCCGCGGCTGTCCGCTGGCGCTGCTGCCGGCGCGCCGCCGGCGCCGCTCACGGCCGGCGCGGCCGGGCCCGCCGCGGCCTGCAGGTCCCAGGTCGCCGTCACGGCTTTCAGCGCTCGTATTCGCGCGCGCTGCGCCTTCCTGCACCCGGGCCACCCTCTCCAGCTGCCCAAAACATACATGCAGTGCCAGCGGATGGAGCTGTGTGTCCGCTGGGACAACACGGGCGCACTCCAAGCATCAGGCACACAGCCAGAAGCACTCCACCACACTGCCCTCACCGCTGGGCAACGGCATGACCTTGGCCAACGACTCCGTGTTGACGCTTGATACATGCAGCAGGTGTCGGTGGCCTCACAGCACCGAACCTGTCTGGATGGCATCACAGCAACGGACCACATGTGCACATGCAGACGGAAACCGCTCCTGTGTGTCTCAACAGCACACATGATACTGCTCGACCCCTGGCACTGCACTGCCGCCAATATCACCTAGCGGGCCCGTAAAAAACATGTGGCACCATCGCCTGATGGCAGCACATCCCCCCATTCCATCTGTTCCCCATCCGGCCCTGCCACGGGCAGCCAAGGTGGTGGCAGGAACATCGTGTTATGCAAATCTGCTGCGACTATCAGCCTCGCAAGCACAAAGCACATGCGCGTGGCTTGTCCCGTTACGAGCCGGCGCGACTCAAGCCGCAGGCATGGCTTACACATGGCGCTGTGCGTGGTGACTGCTGCATGCATTGCGCGTGTGGTATCAAGCCGCAGGCATCAATGCGGGGTGGCGGAGGCGCACTTGCGCGGTATTCGTTGCTTCAGGCAGCGCGCGGACAGCTTGCGCGTCGCGACCGGCGTCCAGCCGCTGTGGTTGCGGTTAGTCTCTGCATGCTCCTTCTGCGCGCTGCTGGGGCGCACCTCAGCGGCCGGTGGCGGCGGGGTCGCTGAGGGCGCGGGCGCCGCAGAAGCTGCTGCGGCCGCGGCGGGGGGCGGCGACGGCCAGCGTGCCGCAGCAGGCCTGCGCGGGGCTGCCGGTGGCGGTGGCGGCGGCGGTCGGCGGCGGCGCGGCGGCGGCAGGCGCAGCCGAGGCGTGCTGCTGCGGCGGCGGCTGCTGTGGCTGCGGCTGCATCATTATTGGCTGCATCATCGGCGGCGGCATGCCCGGGCCATGCGGGCCGACGGGAATCATGTGATGGCCATGAGGTATGCCGGCTACCATACCTGCAACATTGCAAAGATTGCAGCGCGGCAGTTGCCAGGGCAGCATGCGGCATCTCCACCAGCGGCCCCTGCACCACCCTGACCAGCGGCCGCTGCACTAGCGGATGCTGGTGTGCATGGTACAGCCTGTCACATGGTGCAGGCGGCCTCCGCTCACCACAGTGCAGCGACCGCAGCCAAAGCCGAAGCGGCGGCGTTTTGCCTCTGGCATGTGCAGGCAGACCGCAATCACCCACGGGCTGAACTGGGGTGGTCTGCGCTTCGGCTGCGGTCGCTGATGCCGGGGGCACCGGTCAGGGGCTGCTGGACAAAGGCTCATCAAGCTGTGGATGGGACACAGCTGCAATGGTTGCCAAGGCAGTGGTTGCCCAGGCAGGCGCAATCAAGGTTGCCGGGATCGACAAGAAGCTGCAAGGTTCACAAGGCGTGGTGAAGCAGAGGGGGTGCCCACCTGCAGGGACCATGTACTGGACTCCATCTCTATGAGCGGCTGGGTATACACCATACATTCGCCTGCAAAAGACAGACCAACCAGTTGATTCTTGTGCGGAGTGCCGGAGCATGGATTCTGTAGAGTGGCATCATCTGCTGTGAGTGCTAGGCAGGGTGTGCTGGCACATTCACTGCTTTTGCTTTAACAGTTTTCAAACCATACTTTCAAAACCAGCGTAGCTGGACCAGCCAAAAAATTGAAACCGCGGCCAACATGCAGCTGAAATTCTTTGAAATGGCGTGATTACATAGTTACTCGTTCATTGGGGTGACACAGCGCGCTGCTACGCCTGCACAGTCAAGGGATGAGAGCAATCCCATGGCATCAGCAGGCTGCCGCCGCTGCCACTCCAGCCAGCGAACGCGATTCAGATCAATCTCAAGCCATTGCAGGATCTTGTGTGCGTGCAAATCAATAGTATTCGCCCGAGAGACCTGCGTGCGCTCCGCTGGTGCACACCACCACGGCATTCCCCGACTGCAATGAGCCCTCCACCAGCAAGCATACGATAGTCGCGATAGAAGCCATATTCTGCTAAAAGGGATGTTCGCACCGCTGTTGGTCTTCCGTGCTTTGGTGCATTTCCTTCACCTGCTTGCGTCGTTGACGAGCTATGCGCTTCTCCTCTGCCTTCCGCTCGGCTTCAGCCTCTTCCTCTGCACGCTTCTCTTCTTCCTCTTTCTTCTTCTCTTCCATTTTGCATATACGGGAGCTCCGTTTGCGCGCGAGGTTGCGAGTATGCTCATCGTCCCAATCTGCTTCATTCTTCAGCCCAGAATGATAAATTTGCCCCCCATCAACGTCATTACGAGTATGGTCGCTTCCACTGAAAACAGTATGGTCAATAGCGTCCTGATTTGGCCCACATGACGTCTCTTCTTTCACGGTGCCGTTCATAGCGTAGAAAGGTGGCCTGGTGGCCGCAATTTCGCGTAAATATACAGTAAATCACAAGATAACGTTCACTGGGATACTGAAGCCTCAGGCGACAAGCGTGCGCTTTGTTGTTACAGCATGTTGCCCGAGATGCGCTCTCAGACTGGCTCACGCTCACAAGCATGCACTTGATAGCAAAAGAAGTACGGGAATGGCAAAGATTGGCTCAGGAAGCTCCTTTCTCCTGTGTGGGCGTCCGCTGTCCTGGAGGTTCCAGACTTGAGACAGCGGCGGCACAGCAGCGGTGCTGACGTGGATAGTAAAATTCTCGTTTTGCAGGGGGTAGCGCACCAGATTTTGAGGTGTGTACATAAGCCATATTGTGGGAACGGCGAGGCTTCCATCCCGCCGCAACATCCAGGTCACCGACACAGATCTTGCATTCCATGACAGTTAACACGACCATGCGCGCGAGCCATGGCCGTAGTCTAGACATTTGATACAACAAACACAACGGCAATACCCGTTCTACGCATTCGCGCATCCGCATGGAAATACGGCGCTCTACTTAACGTTCTGGTCTTGATCGAGCTCAAGCGCTGGATGACCATTGCCCAGGACATTTACAACGCAATATGCATGTCCGCGGCCGATCGTCGAAGTCGCTTGGTACTGCCTACAGACACTTACACCCCTGCACGGCCGTGGTGATTTGAATACATTAATACGTCCTGGGACAAAGTTAAACGCACATCACGATCACCCATTGGCGCGGCCCTTACATTCGGTCATGTATGCGCGCAGAGGCGCAGCATCACACGGTCGCCGTTCGATGCTTGGGAAAGGCTGATCAACTGGTCACTTTTGCATCTCAGGCTGGGCGGCTGGCTGCATACGAATCTTGGGCCCGTCTCAAGGTCAATCTGAATTCTCAGTTTGAACTGAGTGCGTGTCTCACGAATGCAGGCAACGGTTGAATTCAGCGTTCCCGCTGGCCATGGGCCCATCTGTGCATGAGTGAGCGTTCGCTGCTGATGACACGACTATGCCGCGTGCGAGCGCCTTAAGACGCAGCTGCGCGCAGAGACGCAACGAAAACCCGCCCTTAAGCTTGCGAGGTTCCGGGACGACGCACACGTGTTGCCACAGGGGGCACCGCACAATCTCGCACAATCTGAAGATATATATGGCCCAAACTGGAGAATGCACGACAGCGTTGGCCATGGACGTGTATGCGCACAAGCCACGTGTCAGCTTCTAACGGGCGCATGCAGACCGGCATGTGCAGCAGGCTTCTGTGCTGTCCGCATCATGCGGACCGCATCGATATATAGATCTTCATCAGGCGCGTCGCAGACAGGCTCTGCAGCGCGCTGCAGCGCGCAGCGGGGATTTTTACAGGGGATGGATCCATCGCCATGTCGTGATATGTCGCGACAACTGATGGATGTCCACTGGGGGCATTTTTTTAAAACGTGCAGCGCCCATTGAGAATTGGACACCAAGCTTGGGGTACTGGCATCAGCCTGCCTAATCTGCACACAAGGGCGCCGTTATACCCAAAGTGGTGAACATTTGTGGGTACATAGGCTGGGTACATAGGCTGGGTACTACAGTACATAGGCTGGGTACATATGCATGTATACGTATTGGTGCGCTTGGTGCACCATGAGGACACGTGCAGTGGGTGTTAGCACGCTGGTATCCCTGTGCCATGTGTTTGTGAGTGCGGTCATGTATGTTACACAGTGACAGATCTAGGACCCAGCAGCGCCGACGCAACAGAGCAGTCATCAGGCAAACAGACAAACCATCACAAGCCCCAAGGCCACTCTCCGCACGAGGTAATGCTACTAGCTATAGTAGAACGGACCAGCGCCGGCACGAAAGCACACACACGCACACAAATGAGTGCGGACATGTGAGCCTCCCGCCCCTACTCGCAGGGGTGCTGTGGCTGATGCCGGTCCGGGTGTGGCGTGATGTCCGAGTTTTGTTCTTGCCCTATCACAGTGAAACACATTGGCAGAGCCGCCCTCACACAGACAACCGCTGCTGAGTCCTTGATCTATCACCGTGTAACGCACAGGCAATCCACAAGGAATACAACCTGCGTGCAGAGCCAAAACGCACAGCACCCTGACCCAGCACAGCATGGCGGCCCAGCGCAGCATGGCGGAGTCCGCGCGCAAGCACCATGCAATGATTAATAGTAGCTCTGTGGGACTGTGTCTGTCAAATGGGCAATGCAGTGGTGCGAGGCATCCTGATGGACTCGCGCCGCACTCCAAATTACACACTGCAGCATGTGGCGGCTGGGCCTGCTGGAGCCGGACGGCGGTGCGCGGTGCAGGCGGTCGCAGTGTTCGACTTTGGCGCCTGGATGCGCATGGTTGACGCGGTGGTGGGGTGCGCTGGAGTGCGCGTGTGTGGATGTGCGGGTGCGGGTGTGTGCGGTTGTGTCGGTCCGTTGTGGCTTGGGTGCTTGTGCATGTTGCTGCCTGCTTGCAGAGGTTAAATTTGGTCGCTCGCTTGCTTGCTTGCGGTGGCCCTCGCTGCCGGTTCTTGCGCTGATCTCCGTGTAACACACTGCAGCATGTTTGCAATGGCGCGCAGCAAACATGTGTGGCGTGGCCGTGCATCTTCTGACTCCAAACCCCTATGATACACCCGGTCACTGACCGTGCTGCTTGTGCTTGTTTGTTTGCCTTTGTTCCGTGTTTTCTTCCTTCGGCACTGCCGGGGCCTTAGTCTATCACAGAGCGAACACTGTGTGATAGCACGCTGCACGCTGTCACCACGCTGCGTGCTGCCCACTGTGAACTGAACTAGTCAACTTGAAATTCACAATGATGCGCCTCCGCCACTTTGCCAACGGATTCATTGATACACCTGCAGTGCATTGATGCATTGATACAACTGGCGATGTGGCGCCGTGACAACCGCGACCATGAAGACACCAGAGGCTTCTCTCTCTCACTCAGACTCTCAGAGTCTCTCTCTCTCAGAGTCTCAGACTCTCTCTCAGAGCCGGTCGGACACAGGTCCACGCATCCAGCCAGAGCCTGTTGTCTGGCTTCTCACACCACCATGGCATCCGATGCTGATCTTGTCCAGCCAAGTCTGCCATAGCAGCCACCTAGCTAGGGTGCTCTGATTCTGTGTAGAAGTGCTGTGCCGGCGCTGAACAGAACCCCTCGACCGTGGGTTTTGGCTGGGCACACCCAACTACAGCAGCTTTGATTGACGCTTCCAGGAGCAATTGTTTGATAAGGCAGGCGATGCATCGATCCCGAGGGATAGGTCAGTCAGCGTGCTTGGGACACGAGTCAGTGCTGCCACGAGGTAAGTGCGGCTGCACTGAGCTTGGAGATCCATGTAGACACAGACACATCCAAGCTTGGCCAAGATGCACGCATGAAAAACATATATGTAAAAAACAAAAGCCAGCAAACAAATCGAGTATCAAGTCAAACCCAATCGGGTATTGACCAAAGCAACTAGCTATGGAAACGTCTAGAGCTATCTGCGGGTAGTATGGGCAGTACGGATGTGAGGGGATTAGATCGGCAGTACCTGGATTTGTATGCAATGCCAGCATGCAGTATCCACCTGTACAATGGAACGTGCGAGTGAATGTGCACGTAACAGCAATTCATTGATCGTTCTCGTCTGCTTCTTTTGACATATGTATGGCAATCTTCAAGTGGTCAGCGCATGTGCAGGTTGGCAAATGCTGCCGCAGGCACTGCAATTGGGGCAACGTGTGCGTGCCGGTCACTCAGGAGGACTGACTGGCAGTTAAGGCGTGCACGTTTCATTTCCGCTTCCTCAACATGCATTGTGCTGTTGTGCAGACGTCAGCTGCGCAAGGTCTATTCCCAGCAAACACAACGGACATTGCCGGCCACTGGCAACACATGCATGTAATTTACTTGCACAAAGCGCTGCAGCTGCCCTATCGGATGAAGGCCCATGTGATCAGCAGACAGGCACAAGGGTCCCAAGCCATCTGAAATCTGCCATGCTGGTTGATTCTGCAACGGTAGAAGACAGCATATGCCGCTGTGGTGTCACAGTGGTGACCATCATGATGGCGTGCTCTGCAAATGATGTCGCCTGCAATCACGATTCCACCCACCTGGTTACATCATGGTGTTCTACACCATCCAGTTCGTCAGAGCACGACGTTCATCACACACCATGGAAAGCTGAAATGTCATGGAAGGAAACAGTGGCGCCAGCATCTTTGTTGGACTCCAACAACAGTGCATCCTCAGTTCATGCAACGCTGACAACCATTGCATGTAAATCCTGATCAACTTTGCCTATTCTGCTACCTCGACGTTGTTTTGGTCAAGGAAGCGAGGCTCAAAGTTGAGGTACAGGTTGTATTGGTAAACAAGGTTTGGAATGAAAGGCTTGAAGCGAGCTGTCTGTAGGTTCAGCAAATCCCTCATGATGCCCTCGTTTTCTGCAATTGTTGTGCAGATGACCTTGCCTCCCTCCTTCAGCAGGAGTTTTGCAGTGGTTGCATAGTTTTGCCAAACTTCAGACGTGATGAATGGCGGGTCAATCAAGATGCCATCAAATTGGTGTAGCAAATGAGACGGGAGTTCTTCAGGATTCTGGTAGTCATAAAATACGTAGGCTGGCTCATGTGACCATTGCTTGTCGAAGTCAAGCACCTTGCTGTTTGTCTTCAATGGGCTCTCCTGCAACAGGAACATCGGTCAGTCGGCGTAATGGACACCTTGTCCAGAGCGGATTAGCTTATCAGCACTAGCGATTTCTTGGGCATTCCGGCGACTTGAACTCATGTCCAGGCGTGGGTGCACTATGGCTGGTGACAGGCCAACAGCACATTCACCAGACCACAGGCTGTGCACAGACAGCCCGAACTGCCGATCATCCGTGCAGCAGAGTGAGAACACACCTTTGAAAGAGAGAAATACACTGAAGGAGTTGACAGGAAGGCCACACAGGAGCACTGGCTCTCAAGCTCCTGCACGCACACAACGCAGCTGCCGAGCCGTAGCTACAACGATGTGGAGACACTCCACCATCGTAGTCTAGGTCTTGTCCAATGTTGACTGCGGCAGACCGCGGCACGGTCGATTGCAGTTCGTGGTCAGCCTGCTGCCGGGCAGTTCAGCTCGAGCCAGTACGATGGCATTTGAATTCTGCTGAAACATACCGCAATCAGCTGTTCGATGGTGTGAGCAGAGTACCAGTACTGATTCAAGTTTGCATCTTCAGACGTCCTGTGCATGTATGCCCTCGGTCACGCTGCTGGTTGGCACAAAGCAATGCAGAACACTCTGACTCGTAAGCGCACCCGTTTAGAAACTCCGTTGGCCCCAACATAATGTACAGCAGATAAGTATGATTCAGTGTATATGCCACGTCACATATTGGATGCGCAAAAGGATAACTCCGGTACTGCGCAGCACTGCGGATGCTGGTGCACGGTCCAAGGATGCTGCACTGGGAATCTACCCGCGACGCTTCACTCATTCGCTAGGCGCACAGAACAATTGTCAACGTAACACCGCCGCTAATGTAGAATTTTTCACATGCGGAAGCCATGTCCGGCTGCATGCAGCCGTAACCTAAACTGCATGGCCAAGGGCGAACCCGGGTAGCTCCTTGCCCCCATGGGGCCTCAGCGCTCAGAAACTCCGAACTGTTGTCGATTGTCCCGAACAGCCACGACGCCACGTGTTGTATGATCTTGGGCATGGTCTGGATACTGGAGCTACCGGAGTGGGCCTAGATGCTGCAGCCGATGTTCAGCCGTAAAACAACGCCTTCAGAGGCGTAAGCAGACGGCACTCAGCCCGTCAGCGCTACCCGTTGCACACATCTTCATGCATGCCTTTGGTAAACGCCAGTAACAGCCTACGAGAGGTATCGTGATGCACCGGAGGTGCGACGCAGTGAGCGAGTCAGTGTCTGCGCATAGGCGCAGTGAGACAGGCCAGATGTTTGTGCAGCAGGTCTTGACCAGGGCGTCAGACACTCAGAGCGGCCTGAATCTGGAAGGCACCACATCACATTATAATACGAACAAGAGACGTGTTGCGGGGTGTGTTGCTCCAGACGCGTCAATTCCCACTACACGGACACTAGTACTCATGTACAGTACTCATTTACACCAACAGGTGCCTTCCTGTGTCAAGTGCATGTGTAGAAATGATCTCAAGAGTCACAATCTAACGCATGTCTAACAAAATGTGTGATGTTGCAATACCAGTGCGTAGCAAGGGTCAGCAACATGACCACTACCTCGCACAAGCAGCTGTTCCTGGAGGACAATCAGTATGCAACTGAGTTTCCAGCCACCAGCTCCGGCATGGCTGTGATCGCTTACAATTCATTGGCAAAACCGTGTCACCACCACCTTCCGCGAGGACCCGAGACGTGGCCATGTCACAAATGAATCAGACTCACATTACGCCAGTCGAGCGCACCACGCGCTGCTGGTGATCAAGAGCGGCAATGGCATAGCATATATCAATCACCAGGCTAATCCAGAGCAAGGAGTAGCTTCCAAGGCTAGTAGGACCTACCCCAAAGCGCGAAGCATGTGGCCTTCAGCGTCGACCCAGACAGTGCCTCAGCGAAGATGCATGCCTGCCCCTCGGGCATGTCAGGCTGCTCGAATGGAATGCACAGTGTCTTGGCGCCCGCCATCATGCCCTCCCCGGTCTCCGGGTCACCATCCACCCGTGTCATCTTCTTCACGCTGTCTTCAATGCCATTGTCCGGCACCCATGGCGCCAGAATCCGCTTCTTCTGCGCAAGGGCTTTCTTGAAGTCTTCAAAGTTGTACACCTGCAGCACGACAACACCATGTCAGTATGAACTGCCACCGGCAATGGGCCACCACAGACTCATGGACATGCTCACGTCAAAAGACATCAGCTGGAGAGCTAGCGTATAGCTGCCATCCAACATGGCCGATTGGGTGTGGCACTATGCCAGACCCGATAGAGCAGTGACCACAGTCCAAAAACTGCTGCTGCTAATCAAACTTGATTACCAGTATAAAAAACAAGGCGTGTTGAGTCATACGATGCACGTGCGCTCTCTGCCGCATCTGTCTGGGCATAGCCGCCCCATCCATCCTCAGAATCACAAACGCGATCGCGGCGTTGCAGTGATTGACAGTATCTGTCTGCACTGTGCAGCCAGTAGAAGCACCCCCGCAGCCACACCAGCCGATGCCGAGCATTTCAAGCCCACAGAAACACCGGCAGTCCCGAGACACACCGGCAAGTTTGAGACACACCGGCAATTTTTAGACACACCGGCAGTCTTGAGACACACCGGGAGCCTTAAGACACACCGGGAGCACCTCTATGACACGTTTATCGAACGGGCAGGCCTAGCCACAGCAGCGACATTAATCCCTCCACACATGACCAAAGCACATCAACACCTCCACACATGAACAGTATTACCGTAAGCACCCAGCCCTGATGAGATGCAGCGATCGCTGCACGTTTGACAGCCAACCAGTACCAGCATGCCTGTGAAATTTTCCCAGAAAGCCATGCACCAATTGGCTGCGCTGCTGCATGTGGTGTGACAAAAGGACAGCTGTGATATACACTGACACCGAGACCGAACAAGACACACCCGCCCAGTCGAAGCACAGGTGCACGCATAGGCCGCCCAGCCACAAAACCTCCCCACAGGTCGTCGCTGGGCGGCCGCAGCGGGCAGAACACACCCGGTCGCTGAGTTGAGAGTTGGTTCCTTTGGTTTGACAATCGCCAGGCTCGTCATTTGCCAACAGAGGTAGTCACAGACGCATGGAAAGCAAAGCTCAGGCACCGCGCCAGGTCTCGGCACCACCGCCCCATCGTCAAACGCAGCCGACAACACAAACCGCAGCACGGGCAAAGCATGGACACAGCATCAGCGCAGCACAGGCGCGGTCCGCACCGTCTCTAGCGCGGCGTCAACCGCCTCCTTCGCCTTGGCAAACATGGCGGCTTGCATCTCCTTCAGGATCTCCGGCACGCGCTGCGCGAGGTCCGTCCACGCCACAGCCTCCTTGCCGCCAGTGTCGCGCCGCACCGCCATCACCGCCTCCTTCTGCATGTCCTTCGGCCCGAGCTCCAGCCGGACGCACACGCCCTTGAGCTCCCAGTGCGAGTACTTGTGGCCAGGGGTGTAGTTGTCGCGCACATCCGCCGACGCCTTCACATCTGCATGCCGCGCGGGCACGCTCACCGTGGGCATGCGCATGCGTTGCAGGGACACAAAGCCAGTCGTATATCTGCTCAGCGTGCGCGGCCATGTCGCGCCGTGTCTACCATTGCTAGCTGCAAGCCGGAATGGCCCAGTTCCGGAATGGCCCGGTGCCACTTCTCGGCACGAGACAACACAACGAGACGCAACGTCAAGAAAACCAGAACTGTGTTCTGCCACCTTGTGAAGCATACCTCTGTAACGTTTCTCAGAGAAAAAAAGCAGTGCTTTCTGGAAGGCCAAGGATGTGGGGAAGGGGGCGAGGGGTAGGACGGGCCTCTGCGGGCGGAAACGGGGGGGGGGGGGGGGGGGGGGGGGGGGGGTTGTGGCGCACCTGCGGACTGCAAGGTCTTGACGAGCTCCTGGGCTTTGCCATGCATACTGGCGACCACCTCCTCGCTGTGGCTCGCCATCGTGATCGGCACGACGATGACGTGCTTGGGCGCAATGCGCGGCGGGATGACAAGGCCCTTGTCGTCGCCGTGGGTCATGATCATGACGCCCAGCGTGCGCGTCGTGCAGCCCCACGACGTCTGCCACACGTACCGCTCCTGCGCGTCCGGGTCGGAAAACTTCACGTCAAACATCTTGGCAAAGTTCTGGCCGAGGCAGTGCGAGGTCGCGCCCTGGATGCCCTTGCCCGCCTGCGGGATGAAAGCCTGCATAGCCGCGGCCGGTCGCACCGCGGGCACGATGCATGATGCCAATGCATCAGGTCACCTCTGGCCACACTCCCAGAGAGGAGCTGTGTCACGCACAACTGGTCAGGAGCTACTGGTGTGGCATATGTCACATATGGTATGTGTCATCCACGGGAGCGACCGAGTACGAGGGCGGGCCAAGCAGGTGGCGATGGAGCCCGCTGAAGCCACACGACAGCACCGGTGCCCGGAGCGGCCGCACCGCAGGCCGCGGGCCACGTCCGCACCGGCGGCCGCCATGAAATACAGCGTGGCAGGTTGAGAGATACGTTACAGCGTGGCAGGTTGAGCAGTGGCGAGGCTGCACACACGCACAAACGCAGCCCGTTGCGTGCTGCGTGCTGCGGGCGATGGCACCTGCCGGCCGTTGCCCGTTGCGTGCGCTCAACTCAGCAGCACTGCCAGCTCAGCTACACTAAAGAGATACATCACAGAGGTATGCTCCACAAAGTGGTAGAACACACAGGTACGATTCATGGCAATGCATGCTACACTATGGCTACACTATGGCTACACTATGGCAATCGACCGGGAGCCCGCAGGCGTGCAATGTCTACTCAACACCGTTCACTCCGAGCGTATCGTTGTCAACGGCCGGCACCCTCACACGGCCATGCATGCAGGCCAGACAGCTGCAGTTGCCAGGCAGTGGATCAAGCCCCCCAGCCCCACAGATGTGTTCAATGGTGCCCTCGTTCAGGGACTACTGCGAATGGGTGTAACCAGCGGGCCATGCATGCATGCCACATGTACACAACCGGGCATGCATATTCCGCAGCCAAACGAGGCGACGGGACTCGCACCGTGCATACCCGGGCATCAGCCCCACACGTGTTTGAAGTTCATACTATGAACACCGGCGGCATCACAAACACCACACATCA
The DNA here is from genome assembly GCA_024500015.1 of Ulva compressa. Lineage (NCBI taxonomy): Eukaryota > Viridiplantae > Chlorophyta > Ulvophyceae > Ulvales > Ulvaceae > Ulva > Ulva compressa. Next base: position 68,879 of record JALKAD010000006.1, on the reverse strand, counting down.
CGGCGCCACGGCATCATCACAGGCGGCAGATGACGCGCCGTGATGCCAAGACAGCTGCAGAGAGACAGCAGGCTGGCCAGCAGGGACAGGGGCTCACCTCGACAGTGGAGGTCGCGTCGGCGCCGTCAAACTTCTCCTTTTCGCTCTTCCAGCCGGGGATCACCGGCACGGCCATGAGGTCCTCGTAGATCGCGCGGTACCACTCCAGGATCTTGAGCACGAGCTCCCGCGCCTCCTCCTCCGTCGCGTGCGCCGTGTGCCCCTGCACCACAGCGCCCTCAGCACGGCAACAGCCCGGCCACAGCACGACGCGCACCGAATGGCCTCCATGCAAAGACACACCCGTTGCGCTCGCAGTCACTCAGGTTTGACAACGGAAGCACCCAGCAGCATGCCAGCACCGCCGCACATACTGCCATCACGCACCCCGTGCGCGGTCATGTCACACGCGAGACGGATCACGCAGGCAGCGGTGCTGCGGGAGGCAAACGGGACAGCGCGAGTCGGGCGTGCTGTGTGACGCGTGCTGCGGCGCAGACCGCACCTCCTGCCAGAGGAACTCCTTGGTGCGCACGAAGGGCGTCGTCTGCGTCGTCTCCATGCGCACGACGCTCGTCCACTGGTTCAGCAGCAGCGGCAGGTCGCGGTGGCTGCGGATCCACTCCGCGTAGTACGGGTACATCGCCGTCTCCGACGTCGGCCGGATCGCGAGCCGCTCGTCAAGCTGCCGGTCCCCCGACGCGGTCACCCACGCAACTTCCGCCGAAAAACCCTGTGCAGGCGCGGGTCACACTCACGGCCGATGTAGGTACACCGCAGCGCGATACAGTCACAGCGCGCCGTGTTCGCTTCGCCACTTGCTACACATGGCTACCGCAGATGTAACGCAGCACGCAGCACGGCAGGCTAAGGCTGCTGCAGCTGCTCAGGGAGCTGTCGCGGGGCGGCGCAGCGGCGAACGCGTTGATGGCAAGCAGGATTTGGTGTGCAGCGTGGCATGTCCTCCCAGCCAAACTGAGACAACACAGAGACACGTCCTGTCCTGTATCTGGCATGGTATACCCTATACTTGCAAAATTGATCGACCGCCTGATCGGAAACTTGCTCTAAAAACCGTCCATCAAAGCTGCTGTATATGAGAATGCACAGCCAAAAACTCAAGAGGTGTTCAGAATTTGGCGAGAGTACGGCATACTTAGCAAACAAAGTACTATAACGACGGACAAACCACAGTGCTTCACAGTGCTGCTCACGTGCTGCTCTTCCGGGTACTCTGACGACACGGCGCTGGCGTGAGGATCCGCACGCCATTACACGTGCTATCAGTGCACGCCAAGTGATCACTTGATGGCACTTGATTTGTGCACGTCAAGTGATGGCACCACCGCGGTGGCCGGGGCAGCTGGTGGTTCATGTCACTGGAGGGTCTTGTCACACCTCGAGGTGCGCCTCCTCCTTGCTCAGCACGTCCTCGCGGATGAACAGCGGGAACATGCAGTTCTCAACGCCGATCGTCTTGATCTGCTTGTCAAACCACGCCTGGATCGCCTCCCACATCGCAAACGCCGCCGGCCGCAGCACAAACAGCCCCGGGATGTTGTACCGCGACAGCAGCTCGCCCTTGATGATGACGTCCGCGTACCACTGCGCAAAGTCCACGCTGCGCGGCGTCACCGCCAGCTCGTGCACCTTCTTCTCACCCCCGTCGCCTGCATGCATGGCATGCATCCCATCTCGCCCGAGCTGCTCATGCATGCGGGGTGGGATCAAAATACAGCAAATCAGAACGCGATGGGGAGTTGCGGTTGCTGGCAGCAGTGGCAGGAGGCTGTCACTGGCACTGCGTGTGTACGACGTTCACCTCCTTGCCAAGTTCACGTCCTGGCAAGGTTCGCGTCATTGAAATGAGGCCATGTCACACATGCAGGGCAGTCGTGGCTCATGTATGTTGTGTCACCACTGCTCCCACTTGCAGCGTCGAGACGTGCATGCCTCAGTAGCACTCCGGGCAGCTCGAGCGCAGCATGCATTCTGCAGTGCAACGTGTGCCAGCATGAACCACCATCTGCTGGAGCACAGCCCTGTGCCACTTGGAACACAACGTCATACTACAGCACACATGTGTGTTGTTTGTTTTGTTCCGTGCTTCCCTCGGCACTGCCGAGGCCTTCATCTATCACAGTGTGACACACGTGTGGTGGGGAGTGAGAATAAGGCGAGGCGGCAAGGAGTCAGTGGCAGCGCACCAGCCTTGCCCTTGCTTGACGCCGCCTCCTGCTTCTTAGCTGCATCCTTCTCCTTCTTGCGTGCCTTCTCACGCGCCTTTTTCTCCTCCTTACTCTCCTGGGGCTTCTTCACCTCGAGCTGCACCTCCGAGCAGAGCGGCTCGTCTCCCAGCACCTTGCGCACCGCCTCGCTGCTCACATGGCACTTTTGATACCAGGCTGTCACTGCTGGGATCTTCTCCCGGGCCGCTGGGTCCAGCACCTGCGGAAGCAGGCGTGTCTTTGGCACGATAGTGTCTTGTGCAAGCATTGCAAGCCAAAGGGGAGCGAGGCATTCGAGACCTGCGCTGTTGTGGCCTAGAACCAGACAACGCCGGATAGAGGCAGATAGTTTGAGGCAGGTCTGTCATGCTTGTTCTTGCTGTTTGGACATTTGCAGCTTGTGCCAGAACTGGAATACTGCAGTGTCACGAGTCATGATGAGTCATATGCCTGGGGCCTGACAAGATGTCATACTTGTGGCAAGCAAAGTGCAGCCGCATTCTCGGCTCGTGGAGAGCCTCTGCCTTCCTACGCTACTACTTGACCAGGCCGTGTGCGGTTCTTGGTACAGGACTTTGCGACCTAGTTTGCAGCATGCAGATCTGACATTTCCGCTTCAATGCTGCACTGGAAAGACTGGCATTTCTGCCTCCTGAGTGACTTGCGACAGCAGATCAGAGCGCCTCTATGTACACGAAACGGATCGTTGATATCAGATCGCACCTTTTGGAAGGCAGGTTTAAGAGCTGCGATGTAGAAAATGTCCGCTAGTGAGAATTTTGCACTTGCAAGGAACTCTGACGAGGCCAGCTTGGATTCTAGAGGACCGAGCGCATCAATCAGAGCGCCTTGATTCTTCTCCATGGCCTGCAGCGGAACTATGTTGCAAATACAACACAAAGGAGCAGCCATAAATGGCGTAATGGGGCATTGGGCATGGCACAGAATTGTCTCTGCCAAGCTGCATGGACCGGCGAACGATTACTCTATCACTGCCAGACATCACAGGCAGCCCCAATACCCTGTATTCTGGCACTCAAGGGTACTCAATGCTAGGAATGTACCTCTGGAGTGCATCAGTGTGTACACCACAGCAAACGAGAGTTCAATAATACACAAGCTCTATAGCAGCAGACTACTTGAACCAAGGAGTAACACTTGCAGGGGTGTTGGGCATGTTCTATCTTTTAGTTTCGATTAAACCTGTGGACGAACTGTTGTCGTGCCAGACAGGAACAGCTAGTCGACCACGAAAGGCAGTATCTGAGCGACAGTGTCAATGATATAGATATACCTAGATCAAGTGTGCCTCTCACACCATTGCGCAGGCATGATCGTGCGGTTTGCTTGGTCTTGCCATTCCGCTCGGCTGGGTGTGAATGGTCGCCTCAGGCACACACCAGTGGACCAGGACGCACCAGCATGCGAAACGCACCTCAGCAGTCTTAGACTTTATAGCAGTCTTTACAGGTTTCCCAAGAGCGCTGGACTCGCCCAAAAGAGAGTCCATGAGCGCTGAATCCCCGTCCAGCAAGTCAGAGCTGCCCTCTGCAGCGAGCAACTTCCCCAATTCAATCTCCTCCGTCACAAGCGTGCCGTCGGCCTTGTCGAAGTATGGCAATGGTGCCGGAGGACTCGCCGGGGCCGCGTCGTACATCTCGAAGCGGACGGTGATACCATCGCTGAAGCATCGTTCTACCAGCTTCACGATTGTAACGAGAGAGCTGTTGCTGCATTGCGCTCTGACGAGATGTAAAACCTGCGATGACGCCGCCGCTGTGCTCATACTACCATTTGTCAGGCAGACATTCTCACGGCCAGCACATGCTGCCGTTCCAGAGCGCACCCCGATCTCACCCATGACTTATTGGGCCTTGAAAAACTTTGTAAACTTAGCTTATTATGACTTTACTTTCAAGCCGCGCCTTTGTGACAAACGGCCGCTGAGGAAGCAATGTGACGCTGGCTTGACGCCCCGACGTGAGTTACGCTACGCCGGCGCCAGGTAGCACAATCTGCACACTGCCTTGACCATACACATTCGCACATGTATTGCAACTACGCCACACTCCACTAGAGCACAATTTGGAAGTCTTGGAAAGGAACGAAGTGCTGGGTGTTCCTTCCATGCATGCTGGCCTGATTCATCGCGATTCCTGCGCCGCGCGCCATGCGCAAGCACAATCGTTGGATGTCAACGCGTTGTATCGCTAGATGCCCATTTGGATACACCTCGGCTCCACAAAATCCCATTGCAATAACACTCTTTGACTTTGTGGGTGGAGCGTCATGCACATGTCGGCCTACTTCGACGTCGTTTGACTCTTGAGGTAGATCGCAGCGCGACCAACCCATCGTTAGAACACGCTATTCTGCAAATTGTGCGCTCCTCGGCTAAGCTATTATGACATTATCAGGGCTTCCTAAGCAAGGACCCTTCCTGCATAGCGGATACAGCATGCTCGGCCCAGCTCGTTGCGTCCAAGGCGTACGCTCTGCGTGCCTCGTCCAAGCCTGCAGCGAGTCACATTGCCCAATAAGCACACAACATCTGATGCACGCTTACAAGGCATACACCGGAACTGAACTCGGGCTCAGTCTCGCTTCAGCACTAAAATCCAGCCCTTGCAATCGCGGATTGGCTCATTCCAAGCAAGTGGACGGCAGGCCTGTAACACTGTTGCTAGGACGGCGACATCTTCTGGCAGACATGTATTTGCTTGCACTCCTCATGGCACAGTGCCGCACGCGGTGATTGGAGGAGGAAGCAAGCCGCGATGTGGTCACTGTTGCACAACATACCCTCTCCTCTAGCAATACCACCGTGAACATGGCATGTCGGGCGTCATCAGACCGAGAAACACAGACTCACAGACTCTTACAGGTATGGACTGATGGAAAGACTAGAGCAGTGGTATGCTCTCCCTACCCATGCTGGTGCCACCTGCGTGGACTCGTGCCTACATGAGCACTGCTCAGGACATGGCATCCCCCCTTGGCATGAATGTCAAACCAGGCGCACAACGCACATTGGCATGTGTTGGCAGTGACTCGTCTGCGCCTGGCGTGTCGTGTGCAGCCATGGCTAGCATTTCCTGCCTCAAGTGTTACACAGTGATAGATCTAGGACCCAGCAGCGCCGAGGCAACAGACCAGGTAACACGCAAACAGACAGACAGCCCACCGCAAGCACCAAGGCTACTCTCCGCACGAGCAAATGCCAGAACGAATTCTGCTGCCTCAAGTGTGATTCTTGTTACAGTCCATCACAGTTGCGCTCGTGTTGTGGAGCATCGAGCACCACTGTGAGGGACTGGCTCAAACCAGGCCCAGCTTGTATGTGCATACCTGCTGTATGTCCATCAGCGTTGATGCGCACCAGTTTAGGCTAAAGCCAGTCGACTGCCGGTTCTCCGGTTTCCCAGCAGTGCTCTACAGCTCGATGTGAGTGCGACCATGCAAGGTTGGAGCGAGTGAACTGCGCATGTTGGGTATAGAGCAGAAGTCGAATGAGTTTAGGAAGCACGTCCAATGCATTCCATTGTCGGCCATGCCACCCCTGCCATGGCAGGTTGTGATTGCAATGCTGGGTCTGCCAGTGGTCACTGATGAGCTCGTGATGTCTGCCCCGAAAAAGGGGGGGGGGACTCGGTCACAGATCGGATCTGACATCACGTCACCATTGGACGGCACTCGGTCACAGCACCCCTGCGAGCAGGGAACAGAGAAGGGGGCGAGAGAATTGTCTTTGAAGGGACAACACAACGCGCAACTGCTACAGGTGCAACATCGCAATCGGCCCTGAGAAGGTAGCATGCAATGGATCACTGGGCAGCACCAGCACTGCGTGTCAGACTCATTTTGGGAAGGGCCCTGAATCCGGGTAGATCTAAGGGATACACTTTCATGCATGCACTCGCAGGGAGCGCTCCCTGATGAGTTGCTCACTTGAGGCATCGAATGACGCAGCACCACATTGTTAATTTTTGGCACTAGCAGGCGGCATGGATCCGGAGCGTTGCTGCCCGTCGCTGTGCGTTTGAATGCGCGTGAAAGTCTCGGTTGCTGGCTCGGTCGAGAACACTTGGTACATTGATACCATCAGCCACGATCCGGCATATGGGGGGTGCTGAGCTGTCGGCTGGGTTCCAGACAAGTACGTGGGGGATCAATCGCGACGGGGACACAGGCAGCACACTGTAGAGCATCTGTCAGGTTGCACAGTGGTTCTCAGAGGTACTAACGAATAACGAGGATCACTCACGGAGGAATCTGTAGTTTGGCACTGGCATCCCTGGGCGGCACAGGGCAGCACAAAGACACAGATTAGAGTTACCAGTGCAGGCGTGCACGGGTAGACTGATCTGGGCAGTGACTACAGGTGACTTGCTGGTGGCAGTCTGTTCAGGTGCGGGCGAATCCGATTCAAGCTGTAGTCTATGCTTCTCCACGCACAGCAATCACGCATGACCTCCACACAACCGGGCTGCATCGGCTGCAATGTTCACTTGACGTTGTAGGTCGGCCTTGGAATCGTGCACACGACACTGCAGTGCGACCCAACTTGAAATAGAAGTATCACCGCAACCGAGCCGAGACCATAACATCGAGAGATTGCATGAGCTATAACGGTTAGGTCACCTGTGCGGTTCAGGGAAAGCTTCCTTCCTTCACATCCGGCTGAAACCTCGAAACAAGGCCTGCCGTCCGATACGTACCTTGTGCGTGTGTCGTCTAAGTCTACAGCCATTCCTGCCGCCAAATTCCAGTAAGATCCAGGTCTGAACGCTGCATCTATTCAGCACATGTCACGGCGGTGGATTTCTATAACCTAAAACACTGGAAGCGAGGCTTGTGCAGAATGGCATCATCAAGCAAGTGGAGTACCGGTATCTTTGACTGTTGCGACGATTGCAGCGGCTGTTGCTTGACATGTTGCTGCCCTTGCATTGCTCATGGCATGGTGTCAAACGCTGTCAATGGCGGAGGCGAATGCGTGCCGTGTTGCCTCTACTACTTCACATACCCGTGCTACCTACCACAGTGCATGTTCGGGCCTCAGGTCCGCGGAAACATGCGCAAAAAGTATGGATTGATGGAAGCACCATGTGGTGGTACGCTTCCCAGCAGCAGAGCGCTTGGATTGCCACCCGTTGTGCAGCTGCCTGGATTCTGCTCATGCCCAGACTGACACACTCTGTCTTCCAAGTCCCCATCTGGCATTAGCTCGTGCGGAGAGTAGCCTTGGTACTTGCGATGGGCTGTCTGCCTTTTTGCGTGTTGCCTGGTCTGTTGCCTCGGCGCTGCTGGGTCCTAGCTCTATCACCGTGTAACACACTCTGTCTTCCAAGTCCCCATCTGGCAACATGTGCACAGCTTCTCTGTGTGGGCACGTATGTGTGTTGAACGCCTGCCTCTAGTGTGTGTTTCTTGGCTACTTGGTGATGCTCCTGTCTCGTTGCAGTAGCTGTGTTGCTGCCACTGGTATTGGCTGGGTGTACTGCGGGTGCTCCACAGCATTTCATCTGAGCCCGCTGCTGTGCAGACTGCTGCGTCCACTGCTTCTGCCACACCTGTGCCACATGCCAGGAGATGCGTGAGCTCAAGCAGCGCGGCGACCTCGGTGGAAAGGCAAACTCAGCAGCAGTTCCCCTGCAGCCCAAACCGCAGCAGCCCAGTCAAAGCGGTCCCGGTCAAGTCACACCTGGTGCACCAGGTGCCCCAGAGTATGAGCGTGGCAACCAGTCCAACTACGGTCACCTGCAACCTGGATCCCCATCCTCGCCTCAGCATCTTGGGCCTCCACCGCCCACCAATTACGGCTACCAAGCCCCGCAGCAGCCTGCATCCAACTATGGCTACCCGCAGCAGCCACCTCCGCCACAGCAGCCCCAGATGCAGTATGGACAGGCGCCCCATTACGCCCCATCCGCTCCGCCCCCGCCGCCGGCAAGCCATGCACCTTCCCCATACCTGAGCCCCCCTGTGGGTTCCACATCAGCGTATCCTCCAGCCGGCAACGCAGCTGAGAACTCCCGATACCCCCCGATGTGACCCTGCTGCTGCAACGGTGTTTTCACCATCGTTAAGTCAGCAATGATACGAGCGTTGAGGCAAGATTATGTTGGTGTCGCTGCGTACACCGCGCATGCATGGGTGTTGGGAAAGATGGTGGAATTCCATGGAACGTGCTGGCACCGAGCGATTCAGATGCAGCCGCCGTCACGATGGAAATGCTAGTGAAGCATTTATGACTGCGAGGCTGAGGGATGGATGCTGGCATGACAACATAATGGATTGTGTCGCACAGACGCATGCGGCAAGTGGTCTATATTATGGTGGTCTATATTAGGTTAAACCATCACACCCGCATCTGTGAGGTTCTAGAAACGTTGGTTTGTTTGGAGGAGTCACGCCTCACGGGCTAATCGTCTCTTTAAGAAAATCGAACAGAAAACTGCATAATTTCTGTGTGTTGGTACGAAACCTTGAGACATGGTGACAACTTGATTGCTCGATGACAAGGGATGTGAAACCGATGACACAGTTTTGGTGTATAGCAACCTCCTCGACAACGTGGTTGTACAAGCGCATCTGCATGTTGATGATTCCGGAATATTCAAAATTTGCAGCACCGTGATTCATGCCACCTGCCGGCTCCACGATCTTGGTTCCAGAACAGCGCTGTGCATATCACTGTCAATGCCACGCGCGCCTGAGGTAATTCTACCTTGCCATGCCATCCAAGTGTGCTCATGTGGCCAGCCCTGTGGAGTCCGCAGTGTGAGGCAAGGGCATGGCGCATGGGCACAGGCTTCTCCCTCGGGTATGCTGACACTGGCGAGGAATACATGTGACAAGGCACACACCCGCTACGTGGGACACTTCCTGCTCTACGCCTGCATGCATATCACCGGAAAGGAGACCTTGCCACAGCGCCTACCTGACGCTGCGACACTGGCTGGTCGCCTTCCTGCCCTGGAACGGGCATCTGATCTGCGGACCTATACTTGCGATCACGCTAAAATTGCATCCAACTACAAACCGTTCCACGACACCCCAGTTAAGCCACTAGCTCTCCACGTAAACAATCCACAAGCTGCCGCACCGCACGCATCACATGCACGGTGCGGCCGCTTGACCGATCGCTGCACATATGCATGCATCTGTGCCGCAGTCTGTCTAGATCTGACATCGGCCGGGAGGCAGCCCCGTGCACGGCGTGTGGCTGCAGCTGCAGCTGCGGCGGTTTGGGCTGCAGGGGAACAGCTGCGGTGCCGGCCACGTGTGAACGAAGGCCTTGCGCGGCCGCAGCTTGCTGCTAGCTCACGTACAACTAGTTGAACTCGCGGGCTTGGCAACGATGCGCGCGTCGGCTACGCGGCACGGCCACCAGCCGCTGCACATGGTCTCAATGCAGGCGAGCTGGGAGCCCAGGGCCGCGATGCAATTGCATGGCGGAGGGGCCTCGTCCGGCGGGGCGCGCAGTGGTCCAGGCGGCATCGCACTGCGACAACGAACGTATCATTACCGCTGTTTGACCGTCCGGGATGGCAGTCGGGAATGCTCCAGCGGGGCCGCCGGACGAGCTCCGCATCCCAGGGCCATGCATGGCCATGCTGCAGCTGCAATGGAGGCCGGCGTGCCGCAATCAACCGTAGCAGCACGGACTCGGCCGAGTAAGCCTGGATGCCTCTTCGAGCTTGCGCCCCAGCCGGCCCTGTAGCCACTCCAGGCCAGATGCCTCTGCAGGCAATGAAGGCGGGTGGGAGATTGCGAGCAGCCACCGGCCAGCCCATGCGCCCTCTACAGGGTCGTACACCCTCTTCCAGCGCCGCCGCAGTGCCTCACCGCAGTGCCTCACCGCAGCGCCTCACCGCAGGCGCTGTGCAGCGGGTGGAGCGCGTCCGATGGGACCTGCAGGCCCGCCTGTGCCTGTCCGGTGGAGGACATCAGAGCCACCTCAGCCACGTCCTCGCGAAGCATCGGAAGGCCGACGCCCCCAAGCCGCAGGGGCAGGGCGAGTCGCTGCGTGATGTTTCACGCCTCAGGCCCACCCCGGGCCAAGACGTGGCCCTCCCCAGCGGCTCCCCGGATACGCGCCGCACAACGCCACACTGCGGCGTCTGCAGCACGTCCACCGTCCCCAAGGGCACCGTGCGAATGAACTGCGCCACACGAACGCTCAGTGACGGCTAGCGGCTACAAGAGCAGGAGCTTGGCATGCATTGACATGGGGAGCTCAAGGCGGACCAGAGTGCTGACCAGCGCCTCGGCCTCCATGGCGCGCAGGCGCTGGCGCAGCGCTCCGTCGCGACGAAGCCCACTGGCCCGAGCGGAGCTGCCGGCCGCGCACACGCCGCCGCGCATGTACACATGTGCTGGATGCCGAGGGCGGCTATGGCGGCGACGACCTCCTCCGAGTCCGCGTAGCCACCATAAGCCCCGCACGCACACTTGCCCGGGCGATGACCAGGGCGATCTGCCGCACGCCAATTTATGGAGCCAGCTCAGGTGCTGGACAGGTGCGTGAGCGCAGCCGCAGAAGGCGCGAGCTTGCCAGCGAGGTTGACGCTCGTAGGGGTGATTTGGCCAGTGCCCGTTCGGATTTGGCGTGACGGCCGATTGGGGAGGGGGGGGGTGGTTTGGTGAGAGTTCAACTCTCATCAAACCAGACCGGGGCTGCCAGTGTACCGGTACAGCCTCGTCCCAGCCATCCTCTGCCTCTGCCCCGATCAGCTTCAGCTCCTGCGCACAACTGAACCAACATTCCAATACATCTAGCAACGAACGACAGTTCATCCATAGGTACATAGCCAACCATCATTCGGCAGCATCGGTGCACCCACCTGCGCCTCAGCTGGCCACTAACTGGCCCATAACTATGAGCCAATGGCTCTTATACGGCTCCTAAAGAGCTCTTAAGCCCGCTGTTAATCTCGTGAGATCGCTCCTAATTGGCGCGTTCGACCGCGCTTAAAACGCGCCTAAGCGCGCCCATCGGCTTCAGCTGAAGCCGATTGGCGCATGCTTATGCCCTAATCCCACCTTAGGAGTGTACCGCGCCGTTAGCGCGCCTTTAAGAGCGTGGCGCTCCTAACTATGAGCCAATCAAGAGCCAACCCTAGTACAGACGTTGCGTGCCAGCCCCATATGCCCACTGCACCACCGTGGGAGCAGCAGCCGGGCGCACTCCTTCCCGATTGTGAGAACACCCCAGCGTTGGCCCATGTTGAATGCGCTGGCCATTTCGTCACTCATCACGACCGCCTCAGGGTCGCCTGCGAGCGCAGCCTGCAGAGCATTTGAAACCGTCTCCGTGCTGCCCAAGCCCACCTGCAATGGCTGCAGCCGATGTCCGTGCCGTACACCCGCAGGGCCCACACACTCATGATGCAGTAACAAGCCTTGCTTATTGCAATCGGTCGCACCCCCGGCTGGCTTCTTGAGCCTTAAGCAGCTGAGCCCGACCAGGATCAACAACCAGCTGCCAGTGTCAAGCAGGAACACGGAAGGCTACATATTTAGGCCTAAATGAATCGTATGACAGCAGCATCATACGTTCGCTACTGATATTTGGTAATAGCATGCAGCATTCAGCGGCACTTCAGCATTCTGCAGAATTCTGCCGGTCGCTGTGCCTAGAAGTGCGCGTGACAGTCTCGCATTGCTGGCTCGGTCGAGAACACGCGATGATCTGAGCCTGGTACCATCGGCCTTACCATTCTGGCGCGCCATACGGGTACATCCGTTCCTGCCATGCCGCTGACCTCCACAAAGCCGGGCTTGCTTGGCTGCTATGTTCACTTCACGTTGCATGTCGGCTCGTGCACATGACCACGCAGTGCGACCCGATTTGACACAAGACCTATATCACCGCAACCGAGCCAAGAACACAACATCGACAGCTTGCGCTGATTATTTAGGTGATCCGTCTTTTTAAGGGAAAGCTTTGTCTCTTCGCATCAGGCCGAGAGCTCGAAACACGGCCTGCTGTTCTACACGTACCTCGCATCCAAGCCTACAGCCCTCCCTACCGCCAAACTCCAGTAATTTTGGACTGTGAATACCTCGGTGGTGCTGGTTCATCTACAACACTAGCAGCGAAGCTGATTCAGAATGGCATCATCAAGGATGTGGCATGCCAGTATCTTTGGCTGTTGCAGCGACCCCAGCGGCTGTTGCTTGACATGTTGCTGCCCTTGCATGGCCCATGGCATGCTGTACCACGCTATACACGGAACAGGAGAATGGGAGCCATGTGGCAGCTACTACCTGACGTTGCTGTGCTGCATACCACCGTGCTTACTCGGGTCTCAGCTCCGCAGAGACTTGCGCAGAAAGTATGGATTGATGGCATTACCATGTGGTGGTATGCTTCCCAGCAGCAGAGCGATCGGACTGCCACCTGTTGTGTAGATGCCTGGATTATGCTCATGCCCAGAATGAAACACCCCCGCGTGCATGTCTCCGTCTCACAACGTGTGCACAGATACCTTCAGTTGGCACGTGCGTTTACTGAACGACTGCTTCTAGTGTGTGCCTCGAGGATCCACACAGTTGGCTGCATGGGACTGCTGCTGTCTCATTGCAGTAGCTGTGTGGCTGCCCCGGGTGTTGGTCGGGCCGCCTGCGGTTGCTCAACAGCAGCTGTGTTGATGGCCAAGCCCTGTGTTGATGGCCAGGCGAGCCACCACGTGATGCCGAGAGCTGTACCTGAGCCCTGCTGTCGTGCAGACCGCTATGCAGACTACTGCTACCACTTCTTCTGCCACACCTGTGCCACATGCCAAGAGATCCGGGAGATCAAGTGGCGCGAAGGCCTCGGCCGTAAAATTGCCAACTCAGCAGAAGTCCCCTTGTACCGCGAGCCGCAGCAGCCCAGTTCAAGCATCTCCGGCGAAGTCACACCAGGTGCTCCCGAGTATGAGCTCGGCAGCCTGTCCAACGACGGTGTCCTGCAACCTGGACCCGCATCCCCGCCTCAGCATCCTGAGGCTCCACAGCAGGTCATTGACGGCTGCCAAGCTCCGCATGAGCCTGCAAGCGACTATGGCTATGGTAGCTATGGCTACCCGCAGCTGCCACCTCCGCCACGGCAGCCCGCAATGCAGTATGAAAATGCTCCCGATGACACCCCATCCGCTCCAGGAAGCGATGCACCTTCCCCAGAGCCAAGCGATGCACCTTCCCCAGACCCAAGCCCGCCCGTGGATCCCACGCCAGGGTATCTGCCGGCCTGCAACGCAGCTGGAAACTCTCAGCGTGGCACACAGTCAAGCGACGGTCACATGCAACCTGGATCCCCATCCCCGCCTCAGCCTCCTGCGCCTCCACCGCAGGCCAATGATGGTTACCAAGCTCCGCATGAGCCTGCAAGCGACTATGGCTATGGCTACCCGCAGCTGCCACCTCCGCCACATCAGCTTGCAATGCAGTATGAAAATGCGTCTGCTTCCGCCCCACCTGCTCCATCTGCTCCACCCCTGCCGCTAGCAACCGATGCAGCATCCCCAGACCCAAGCCCGCCCGTGGGTCCAACGCCAGGGTATCTGCCGGCCCGCAGCGCACCTGGCAACTCCCAATACCCCCTGATGTGACCCTGCTGCTGCATCACTGTTTGCCAGCGACGATACGAGCCTTGAGGCAGAAGCAGTGGTGTTGCTGCGTACACTGGTGGTGTGGTGTTGCTGCGTACACTGCCCATGCATGGACGTTTGGAAAGGTGGCGGGATCGCATGGGACCGTGCTGGCACCTAGTGGCTCACAGATGCAGCCGCCTTCACGATATCAACATGCTAGTGAAGCATTGGTGAATGCGAGGCTGTGGGTTGGATGCTGGCGCGACGGTGTAACGGATTGTGTCGCGCTCATGCATGCTGCAAGTGGTCTACGACCATCCCTCCCGCATCTTTGAGGTGTGGAAACCTGGTTGTTTGGGTGAGTCACGACATGGGCTACATGTGTCTCAAGGTAAAACGGGCAGAAGACTGCATCACTACTGCGTGTTGACATGAAACCTTGGCATCTTGTGGCGACGGTGTGCCTGCGCTGTCGCAGTTGAGAGTATGGCATCCAACGATGTTGAATGGCAACGCTTGCTCCATTGCACCGAATGGTCCAAGAAACATGTGGCGAGAAACATGTGGTGCGCTGGCAGTCAGTTTGCTGCATGCAACTACAAGTGCTGGCAGAAATGATAATCGCTCAATGCCTTGAGCTGTCAACCTGATGACCCAGTTCATGTCTAGCATGCTGCACGACATCGTGAGCTTTCAACTGCACCGACCAGTTTCGTTGTACAAATGCACCTGCATGCCGACGATTACATAATACTCATCATCGCTTGTCCGGTCGCTGCACGTGCATCTGTGCCACGGAGGGGCTCGGGCCGGGAGACGCCGGCTGCACAGCCTTCTGCAAAGCCTGCGGCTGCACAGCCTGCTACAAGGCCTGCGGCTGCAGTTGTGGCCGTCGCAAATGAGAGCAGGCCTGGTGCGGCCGGAGCTTGCGGCTGGCTCACGTTTGACGTGCGGGCCCGGCAACAATGCGCGGCACGGCCACTGGTAGTTGCTGCACACAGTCTCAAGTGGTAGACGCTTCAGTGCTCCCCCCCCCCCCCTCCCTCGAGATCAGGCCAATGTGGTTCAGGCCACCCTAGGCCTGGACACTGCAGCGCAATGCATCACGATGACAGTGCAGGGCGGTGAGGAGTATGTTAGGAGGATGTATTGGCGGGCAGATCTGTCGCTCGAGTGGAGGTGTGCACCTCCGTACCGCACTGATGCTCTGCGAGACTCATCGCTATAGCTTGCTCAGTCTCGGGCGGCCTGTGTTGGGACCATCCACAGACACTTTGGCTTCTGCTGATGGGGTCCCGATTGCGATTGGCAGCAACTGTGCCGACTGGCTGGAAGAAAGTGTGCTAACAGGCATGCCCCAGGGGAGTAACAAGCATTTTAGTTATGGCACTGTCGAATATTGTCAGCAACAGGGTGTGCAACTGCAAAGCTGGGGTAGCCTGGCAAAAGGCGCTTTTAGCGGGGCACAAACACAAACCGACACAACCGCACGCGCGCACATCCACACACGCGCACACCACCGCGCCAACCACGCTGAAGCCACGCAAAACCATCGTCCGCACCATGCGCCGCTGCCCGCCTCCAGCAGGCCCGGCCGCCACCGCTCTCACAGCAGCACCAGCGCTAGCACCACTGCAACCACTGGCAGCCCCACCTGGGAAACCCCACGCCCACGCCCCCCCACCTCCCCACCCGCCCACAGCCCCCATGCGACGGCGGCCCGGCAGTTGGGCAGAGCGAGGCACGCAGGGTGCTCGTGACGCCACATCACCCGCCCCTCGGCAGCCTGCGGCCACACGTGGGGACACAGGGGCGGGCGAGCACGGACAGACGCGGGGAAGGCCACCGTCACAGCAACCGCGGCCCCCAGCCCGGCGCAGCGGCCGCCTACAGACTGTCCGATGGGCATGTGTGGCTAGGCAGCCTCGCCCACCCTGCTAGCTGCATGCGCAGCGGAGCCGCAGCGAGTCACATCACGGCGAGTAGTTCGCATTGTACATGCATGTGCATGCAGCTCACGCCCTCCCCATGGTGCCCTCAAACGACCGTCATGCATGGCCATGCCGTACAG
>JALKAD010000006.1:39633-52859 GCA_024500015.1 Ulva compressa | reverse complement strand
GGGGGGGGGGGGGGTTTGGGTGCAGTGCACTGGTGTGCCGGCCACTTGGCGTGTCGGCCCCATATGCCCACTGCACCACCGTGGGAGCAGCAGCCGGGCGCGCTCCTTCCCAACTGTGAGAGCACCCCAGCGTTGGCCCATGTTGAATGTGCTGGCCATCTCGTCACTCTTCACGACCGCTTCAGGGTCGCCTGCGAGCGCAGCCTGCAGAGCATGCGAAACCGACTCCGTGCTGCCCCAGCCCACCTGCAATGGCTGCAGCCGTTGTCCGTGCCGTACACCCACAGGGCGCCCACACTCAAGAGGCAGTGACAAGCCTTGCTGATTGCAATCGGTAGCACCCCCGGCTGGCTTCTTGAGCCTCAAACAAGCAGCTGAGCCCGACCAGGATCAACATCCAGCTGCCAGTGTCCAGCAGGAACACGGAAAGCTACATATATAGGCATAAATGAATCGTATGACAGCAGAATCATGTGGTATGTTATTGATCGATATATGGTATTAGCAGGCAGCATTGAGCGGCACTCCAGCATTCTGCCAGTCGCTGTGCCTACAAGTGCGCGTGACAGTCTCGCATTGCCGTCTCGGTCGAGAACACGCGATGATCTGAGCCCGGTACAATCAGCCTGACCATTCTGGCGCGCCATACGGGTACATCCGTTCCTGCCATGCCGCTGACCTCCACAAAGCCGGGCTTGCTTGGCTGCTATGTTCACTTCACGTTGCATGTCGGCTCGTGCACATGACCACGCAGTGCGACCCGATTTGACACAAGACCTATATCACCGCAACCGAGCCAAGAACACAACATCGACAGCTTGCGCTGATTATTTAGGTGATCCGTCTTTTTAAGGGAAAGCTTTGTCTCTTCGCATCAGGCCGAGAGCTCGAAACACGGCCTGCTGTTCTACACGTACCTCGCATCCAAGCCTACAGCCCTCCCTACCGCCAAACTCCAGTAATTTTGGACTGTGAATACCTCGGTGGTGCTGGTTCATCTACAACACTAGCAGCGAAGCTGATTCAGAATGGCATCATCAAGGATGTGGCATGCCAGTATCTTTGGCTGTTGCAGCGACCCCAGCGGCTGTTGCTTGACATGTTGCTGCCCTTGCATGGCCCATGGCATGCTGTACCACGCTATACACGGAACAGGAGAATGGGAGCCATGTGGCAGCTACTACCTGACGTTGCTGTGCTGCATACCACCGTGCTTACTCGGGTCTCAGCTCCGCAGAGACTTGCGCAGAAAGTATGGATTGATGGCATTACCATGTGGTGGTATGCTTCCCAGCAGCAGAGCGATCGGACTGCCACCTGTTGTGTAGATGCCTGGATTATGCTCATGCCCAGAATGAAACACCCCCGCGTGCATGTCTCCGTCTCACAACGTGTGCACAGATACCTTCAGTTGGCACGTGCGTTTACTGAACGACTGCTTCTAGTGTGTGCCTCGAGGATCCACACAGTTGGCTGCATGGGACTGCTGCTGTCTCATTGCAGTAGCTGTGTGGCTGCCCCGGGTGTTGGTCGGGCCGCCTGCGGTTGCTCAACAGCAGCTGTGTTGATGGCCAAGCCCTGTGTTGATGGCCAGGCGAGCCACCACGTGATGCCGAGAGCTGTACCTGAGCCCTGCTGTCGTGCAGACCGCTATGCAGACTACTGCTACCACTTCTTCTGCCACACCTGTGCCACATGCCAAGAGATCCGGGAGATCAAGTGGCGCGAAGGCCTCGGCCGTAAAATTGCCAACTCAGCAGAAGTCCCCTTGTACCGCGAGCCGCAGCAGCCCAGTTCAAGCATCTCCGGCGAAGTCACACCAGGTGCTCCCGAGTATGAGCTCGGCAGCCTGTCCAACGACGGTGTCCTGCAACCTGGACCCGCATCCCCGCCTCAGCATCCTGAGGCTCCACAGCAGACCATTGACGGCTGCCAAGCTCCGCATGAGCCTGCAAGCGACTATGGCTATGGTAGCTATGGCTACCCGCAGCTGCCACCTCCGCCACAGCAGCCCGCAATGCAGTATGAAAATGCTCCCGATGACACCCCATCCGCTCCAGGAAGCGATGCACCTTCCCCAGAGCCAAGCGATGCACCTTCCCCAGAGCCAAGCCCGCCCGTGGATCCCACGCCAGGGTATCTGCCGGCCTGCAACGCAGCTGGCAACTCTCAGCGTGGCAAGCAGTCAAGCGACGGTCACATGCAACTTGGATCCCCGTCCCCGCCTCAGCCTCCTGCGCCTCCACCACAGGCCAATGATGGCTACCAAGCTCCGCATGAGCCTGCAAGCGATTATGGCTATGGCTACCCGCAGCTGCCACCTCCGCCACATCAGCTTGCAATGCAGTATGAAAATGCGTCTGCTTCCGCCCCACCTGCTCCATCTGCTCCACCCCTGCCGCTAGCAAGCGATGCAGCGTCCCCAGACCCAAGCCCGCCCGTGGGTCCCACGCCAGGGTATCTGCCGGCCCGCACCGCACCTGGCAACTCCCAATACCCCCTGATGTGACCCTGCTGCTGCATCATTGGTTGCCAGCGATGATACGAGCCTTGAGACAGAAGCACTGTGGTGCACCATGGTGTTGCTGCGCACACTGCCCATGCATGAGCATTGGGAAAGGTGGCGGGATTGCATGGGAACGTGCTGGCACCTAGTGACTCACAGATGCAGCCGCCTTCACGATATCAACATGCTAGTGAAGCATTGGTGAATGCGAGGCTGTGGGTTGGATGCTGGCGCGACGGTGTAACGGATTGTGTCGCGCTCATGCATGCTGCAAGTGGTCTACGACCATCCCTCCCGCATCTTTGAGGTGTGGAAACCTGGTTGTTTGGGTGAGTCACGACATGGGCTACATGTGTCTCAAGGTAAAACGGGCAGAAGACTGCATCACTACTGCGTGTTGACATGACACCTTGGGATCTTGTGGCAACGGCGTGCCTGCGCTGTCGCAGTTGAGAGTGTGGCATCCAACGATGTTGAATGGCAACGCTTGATCCACCGAGCATTGACAGCGAGTGGTCCAAGAAAACATGTGGCAAGACACATGTGGTGCGCCGGCAGTCAGTTGGCTGCAGGTACCACCAGTGCTGGTAAAAATGAACATTGCTCAATCGCTCAATGACTTGAGCTGTCAATCTGATGACCCAGCTCGTGAATAGCATGCTGCACGACATCCTGAGCTTTAAACTGCACCGACCAATCTCGTTGTACAATTGCACCTGCATGCCGACGATTCCATAACACTCATCATCGCTTGTCCGGTTGCTGCACAAGCATCTGTGCCACGGACGGGCTCGGGCCAGGAGACGCCGGCTGCACAGCCTTCTGCAAAGCCTGCGGCTGCACAGCCTTCTGCAAAGCCTGCGGCTGCACAGCCTTGTGCGAGGCGTGCGGCTGCAGTTGTGGCCGTCGCACCTGAGAGCAGGCCTCGTGCGGCCGCAGCTTGCGGCTGGCTCACGTTTGACGTGCGGGCCCGGCGACAGTGCGCTGCACACAGTCTCAAGTGGTAGACGCTTTGGTACTCCCCTCCTGCCCCTCCCTCGAGATCAGGCCACTGTGATTCAGGCGACCCTGGAAACTGCAGTGCAATGCATCACGCTGACAGTGCAGGGCAGTGAGGAGGATGAAAGGAGGATGAATTGGCGGGCAGATCTTTCGCTCGGGTGGAGCTGCGCGCCTCGTACCGCACTGATGATCTGTGAGACTCATCGCTATAGCTTGCTCAGTCTCGGGCGGCATGTGTTGGGCATTCGTAGACACTGTGGCTTCTGCTGGTGGGCTGGGGTCCCGATTGAGATTGGCAGCAACTGTGCATGTGTGACACGGAGATCAACGCAAGAGACTGGCAGCGAGGGCAACAGCAGGCAAGCACACGACTAAAACCCCGCAAGCAGGCAGCAACAAGCAGTAACACACACAGGCACAAAGCCACAACGGAACGACACAACCGCATGCCCGCAAATCCACACACGCGCACACCACCGCGCCAACCACGCCAAAGCCACGCACAACCACCGTCCGCACCACGCGCCGCTGTCCGCCTCCAGCAGGCCCGGCCGCCACCGCTCGCACACCAGCGGCACCACCACCGCAACCAGCCCCACCCGAGAACTCCCACGCCCACGCCCCGTCATGTCCCCACCCGCCCACGAGCCCCCATGCGACGGCGGCCAGGCAGTTGGGGCAGAGTGAGGCACGCAGGGCGCTCGTGACGCCACATGGCCAACCCCACGGCAGCCCGTGGCCCCTACACATTCCGTGGCGGGGAAACAGGTGCGGGCGCCCGCGGCCGAGCACGGACAGATGTGAGGGAGGCTACCGCCACAGCAACCGCGGCCCTCGGCCCGGCGCAGCGGCCAGCGGCCGCGTACAGACTGTCCGACGGGACTGTGTGGCCAGGCAGCATCGCCCACCCTGCTAGCCGCATGCGCAGCGGAGCCGCAGCGAGGCCTGGCACGGCACATCACGGCAGTGGGCGGTGGCGAGTAGTTCGCATTGTACATGCATGTGCATGCAGCTCACGCACTCCCCATGGTGCCCTCAAGCGGCCATCATGCATGGCCATGCCGTACTGTATATGCTAAGCCTCATGGGGCATGATGCCTCAGTATGCATGCGGAACCTGCGGAACCACCGACCCCCCAACAACAGCAGCACCCCCACTACAGCCGGCCCCACTCGAGCACTCCACCACGGGCCCCCGCCCATGGGAGCCCGGGGGCTGACGCCCCCCCGCAGGGCGCACCAGCCCTTCCCTCCGGCTGCCCGGCAGGGGCCTGAGGGCGGGTCGTGAAGGGCACTGGCGGTGCCGCATCGCTCCCCCCGCGGCAACCCACGGGAAGGCAGGGCGGGCCGGCAGGGCGGGCCAGCACGACAGGATGCGGGGCCGGCCCGCGCCGCTGCAACCGCGGCCCCCGGTCCTTCAAGGCGGCCAGCGGCCGCTTACAGCACGTCCGACGGGACTGAAAAGCTCGATAGATGCGAAACCTGTGCGGAACCCGTGTACATGTGTAGGGCATCGATCATGCATCATGCATGCCTGGTGATCCCTGACGTGTGCCAGGTAGCTACATCTCAGCGGAGCTCTGCATATGCGCAGCGTAAGGGACTGATCGCGGACTTGCAGCACGCACGTGGGCCACGTGCAGGACTGCATTGCACCTGAATTTAGGTACATTCAGGTACTGAAGGGCTGGCGCGCGCCATGGATATCCATGGATGCTGGAAGGTGGCTGCGGTGTAATTATACGAACAGGCGCTAATTCTGAGTTGCGCACAGGACTTCGACTGCCTTTGAAGACGAGGACGAAATAACTATACACATCATACCGGCTTTGCGTCGTGAAATGTGACATGCACTGTTTAAGGAGCAGTAGGAGTCAGGTTTGACCTTCGGTCTGTGAATCTGCGATGTAAGCTTGACCTAACCATGTAGCGCAAGCTTGTCCCAAATGCATTACCGATGCAATGGAGATGAACGCGTTCGAACGTCCATCGTCAAGCTTTGGCCAGCTCATGAGTGATTGGATCTTTCCGGCATTGTGAGCTTTGGAAACCCGCGGGATGCAAAGCGTGCGATCGATGCGTGGCAGGCGCGCGGCATGATCTGTCATCACTTGGATAAGTTCAGCATGTGGCTGTGGAAAGTACAGCATTGGCAGCGGTGCAGCTGGTCCGGACGGTCCGAGCAACGCATGTAAATGGAGCGGTGTCAGCCCTGCGTCAGCATGCAACCTGCTCAAACCTAAGCGCAGCAAACGAAAAACCCGTCCCGCCCGGGACGCTTGTACTAGCTGAACCATCTGGTGTTACTGACGATTCATGGAGGTGTGTTGAAGCGCCCGCTGCCGTCTCGTGCATGCAGTACATCGAACCGGGACCGCGGCCGCGTCGGGGGTACATGGTTGTGTCGCGACACATGTCGGGCTGTATCTCGAAATATGGCACCGCCTTTACCTCGAATTCGAATTATGTTGCTTGCGTCGCTGTCTGTCACCGCTGTGTCATGTTGAATGTTCCAAGCTGAACTCGCAGAGGCGCACGGTCGGTTTGGAGCAGTAAGCAGTAAGATGCGACACTGCCACTTGTGTCGTGGTCTACGCCCACCAACCATTGTGGAAATCCCATGCGAAATTATAAAGTATTTCGGAGAGTAAATCGCAAGTGATCCACCCGTGAGTCCTCGTCTCTGTCCTTCTTTCTGCAATTGACAGCAAGCGCGCGTTGCGGATGGCTGAACATGGCTGACTGCTCCATGAGCTCATCACCGAGGCTGCAAGGAAAGTGTTTCATTTCACAGACTTATGTTCAGTGAGCGGTAGCAAAAGAGGTGTGTTATTCGCGTTCGGCTTGGTCACAAGCCCTTCCAGAATCACCGTTCGAATGTCCCCCTTATGCGATTGACTCAGGTCATGAAGCTAGTGCAGTTTCGTCATTCGTCTATGCTGCTGTGAAGCGTAGCCACGAGTCCTGCTGCTAGATGCTGGCGCGCCATGGCGTTCCAATGAATGCATCCCACCTTTCCCTGCAGCTCCTCTACCCCACACGTTCTGCCTCAAAACCTCTGCACCACACGAGCTGCGCACTGCTACATTTGCGCAAAGTCTAGAAGAGGAGGCAGGGCTCCCAGTCCTTGACTGAGAGAGGCTTCATCACTGCTGTGATCGCGAGAGATCAGAACGGATATCACATGCACCAACGCACCTGCAGACCTAGGCCGAGGACGATACTGACTGAGCAATGTATGCATGATTATGCTCATGCTTACATCGTCTAAGGATGTTGTCTGAACAGGCAACAGTTTTGCACAGCGCCAGACTGGTCTAGCAACTCCAGGCACAGCTAGAATGTGAACCGCTGCATGATCGAACATGTGACGATCTACTCCATCCTCTACAGCTTCTCTTCAGGCCAGCATCACACCTTATTCATTCGCGGCAACACCAACTCTTTCACCTGTCACCATGCACAGCAGCGCAAACACTTTGCCCTCGCCCGCCACTGTTCTTCTGCTCGCACTGCCCCCTGGCCACATTCGTCGACGCCGTCATATCCACGATGTCGACGAGCCTCATTCGCGAGCAGAAACTCCACGTCGAGTAGCCACTTGCAGGCCGCAGGCTGCCAGCGCCGCGCGGCAGCATGCTCCGTGCTGTGCGCGCTGGCGATCACCTGCCCCGCGTCACCGGCAGCCGCGGCGCCGCTGTCCCCGCTGCGCTCCCTGCTGTCCCTGCTCCCCGGTCGCTCCCCACTGCCCGAGCTCCCCGCGCCGCTGCGGCAGCTGCAGAGCGCTCGTGGCGGAGGCAGCGGCGGCTATGGCAGTGACGAGGCTGGCGCCGGCTATGGTGGAGGCGAGCCTCCGCCTCCGGGCGACACCCCGGCCTTTGCAGGTACGCTGCCGCCTGTATGAAGGCCGCAGTGACCAGCACATGCTGTCATGATAGCATATGTCCATGTACACGCGTGGTGCTGTTTGACCTCCTCCAAGTGTTACACTGTGATAGATCTAGGGCCCAGCAGCGCCGAGGCGACAGAGCTGTCAACGGGCAAACCTCCTCCAAGTGTGGTCAGCCGGCCGTGCCCCACATAGACACACTGTGGAGGTCAAACAGCAGGTGCCCATGCAGTCATTGCTCAGCAGCTGCAGCTAGCCGTCGCTCCGCGACTGGTTCTCGCTGTCGCACCTGCAGCCATCTGCTGCTGCAACCCCCGCAGAACGTACTCCAGATGCAGAACTGTCCATCGATGACCAGGCCCAGAGCAGTCCTGCACGCTGCGCCCCCAACTGCTGTTTTTGTGTCTGACATCGATCATGAGTAGTCACACACGCCTTCTTCTACTTGACCATCTCCTGGAACGTATCTCGCTTCTTCTGCTTCACCATCTCCAGCACCGGTTTTGGTTTTTTTTACACAACTGCGCCCGGTCTCCACCCCCCCCATCCTGCCCGCCCCACCAAATCATACACAGCTAGCTCGGCGCTGCAGACGGCGACCTGCGACTGTTTGGCCGCGTGGACATCAACGGCTTTGCCACCGGCGCGCTGCAGCTCTATCACGACGGCGAGTTTGGCGCGGTGTGCGCGAAGGAGTTTGACGCCCCCGATGCGGCCGTCGCGTGCCACCAGCTCGGCTTTAGCGACGGCGTCGTCATCCGGCCGCTGCCGGGCAACACCGCCGACGATGACATCATCTCACTCACGCAGGTAGCGTATGCCCGCCGGCTATTGAACCAATCATGTCTGATTTTCTGGCTGAGCGTTCTTGTGTATAGCAGCAGCTTTGACGGACACTTCTGAGAGCAATTGCCGGATCAGGCGGTCCATTAATCTGCAAAGATAGGGTAGGTGCCCCACTCCTTGAACACGCTACAACAGGTCAGGTATCCGCATGGTCAGCTGCGCTCAGTTGCGCGATTGTTCAACGGCGTTGCCAGCAGCTCACGCACAGCTGCAGGGCTGGTGGTCCACAAATTGGACCACAACGGCGGTGCGCCAGCGATGGCCATGCCGGAACCGCAGCTGGCACCACACGCGGGCTTGCACCGCTTGCAAGCATATTGACTCAATCATTCGTTGGAGGCCCACCCGCGCGCGCTGTTCATGCTGCACGGCTGCCCGCAGGCCTTCCTCGCGCCGTTTGTGATCGAGAATCTGGGCTGTGCCGGCGATGAGGCGTCGGTGCTGGACTGCCCAGTGGCACCGGGCGGCGGCGACGGCCGGGGCCGCAGCGAGTCGCTGTTGTACAACGACTACGGCCCGGAGGGCTGTGCGCCCTACCCTGCCTCCCGCACCAACAGCCGCCAAAGCTCGTACGCCTTTGTCGCCTGCAGCCTCGGCGCGGACGCGGGTGCGCAGATACTATTGCTGTAAGATACTACTGGTGTAAGATTGTACTGGTGTAAGGGTGGGCAACCGTGCCATGCTGCGCCCGTCCACATGCTTCCCACGCGTGGCCTCCGTTTCGGTTGGACACACTTGTGCCAGGTTCAGCAGTTGTGCCGTTCATGCTGAGGAGCTGTGCCTGGTGTCTCAGATTCCTGCAATGATGGGGGCGCTGTACGGTGGTGCCCTGGAAAAGTGACTCCTTCCGGACCGCGTTTTATCGCGTTGCGGGAGGCAATTGCTGCGCACCTGGCGTCGAACACGTGCGCATGTGACCAACTCGCACAGCACAGGAATACGCCCTGTGACTTGCATGCGCGCGTCTGAGGGGGGTTTCCGGTTGGTTTACCCCTTCGGCTCCTGGGTCCCGGTTCGCCGGAGATGTCAATGGCCTGATCGGCTACGGCAGTGACTGCTTGTGTGATTGTGGTTGTGACTGCTTGTGGATCTTCGGCTCGCATTTGTTCATACTGTGTGCGTGCGCTGCGGAGTGAAGGGTACTGGATCGTTGCGGGTGGCGCTGGGGAGTGCTTGCTTTGCAGAGGGAGTGTTCAAACTTGGCTTCAAATGGCGCCCGCAAACTGTACTTTGAACCACATGAAACAATGTCAGAGATGTTTCTGCAGCAGCGTTTCGTGTGTTGCAGAGGAGGGGGACCTGCGGCTCTCGGAGGGCGCGACGGCAGGAGACGGCAAAGCACAGTTTGGGCGGCTGGAGGTGTTCTCCAATGGCGGATGGGGCACGTACTGCAGCTTGCTCGACCGCTTTGCCTCTCTCCGTGATCCGGCACCCTTCACGCCTCCGTCGGCAGAGGTGGCATGCCGGCAGCTCGGCTTTGAGGGCGGCATGCGGATCCAGTCCCAGGTGCAGGCCCCTCTGGCCACCGCGCAGTCCGCACGCTTCTGTCCGCACGCTTCTGAGCACACCTGTGAGCAGCCTGAGCAAACAGCATGCCTGAGCACACCTGTGAGCAGCTTCAAGCTAGCTGGCTTGCAGCTGCCAGAACTATCATGCCTAGTGAGGAGTCCACTATGATCAGCCCATGCATATGCGTCACGCACGTTTTGAGTTGACATGCACCAGTACGGTCCTGCTGAGCGTGCACCGTACCCAGACCTTTCCACAGCAGCACCCATGCACGTGTGCGAGGTTGGCAGAGTGTGCTTGCACAGCACCCAGCACAGCATCCAGCACAGCAGCAGACCCGACCCGGCGGAACCCGCTGCAGGGGCGACTGCGATGATCCAGTCCGCGCGCATGCGGCGACAGCTGTATTACATGGTGACGTCAGTCAACTGTACATCTGCAGGAAGACTTTGACTTTGGCGAGCCGACAAACCTTACCCGCGTCCCCATCGCCGTGGCCGGCGCCGACTGCGTCGGCAACGAGGCGACGCTGCTGAGCTGCCCCCGGGGCCTGCCCAACCTGAACGTTGGAGCGCCCATAGGCGTCTGCGACCACAACGATGACGTTTACCTCGTCTGCTCCTCCGGAGAGAGCTCCCGTGCGCACTAAACTACTGTGAGCCCATGCATAGTATGCATAGTATGCGTTGCGCTCAGCTTCAGAGCTCCTGTGCGCGCCCCGCCCACTATGATGAACCCATGCATATGCGGCGTGCTCAGCTTCCGGAAAGTCCGGAAGTCCGGAGAGTGCCCCAGCGTGGTGGGGGCCACCGCCTGCTGCAAAATTTGCAGTTTTGTGACCCTGCTTTTGCGGCCCCCTGCCTCTGCGGCCGCCTGCATTTGAGCCCACGCCCTCTTCTCTGTCGGCGGACATGTACTGGATTGCTCTGACCTGCAGTCCTGGTCCACCGCCTGCCCGCATTGTCGCCAGCTCTGTGTCAGGGTTCTGTGCGGCTGCGTGCTGGACTCAGCGGGCACAGCGCATCCAGACCATCCAGTGGGACTGCGTAGCAACCCGGGCGCATGGGCTACTGCCGTTCTATACAGTGATGTTTGTGTGACATGCGTGCATGATGTGCCAACAAAGCACATGTCATGTCACGCCCGTTCCTGTCACCCCCATATGCATCCCACCCGACCCTGCACATGAACCAGCAGGATCTACTCTGCGTGCTGGGCAGCACAGCTCAGCACAGGTGCAGCTGCTTAAATGCTCTGTACGAGTCCATGTATTGCCCTGCCCAACAACTGCTGGCAGATATGTCCAACGCAGTTGATGTATTCGGGATGAGGCAACTGTGAAACTGGAGTCCATGTCTATTGGGAGAGGGCACAATTCGCGTGCCACAACGCCACCCCACAATGTGTACAGCCGCAACGGAGGGGTATGTGATGCCAACGTGCATCGGTTAGATTTGTAGGATCTGGCGATGGAATGCCGGTGTTGTGTTGCATAGGTGTGCTGCAGAACAGGGAACGAGCCTTATCATCAGGGGGCCACATGCAGCGGATGAGTTCCGCCGACATCGACGTTCAAGCAGCAGCAGAAACGCCGAGCTGTCGATGGTGTGCAGGGGAGGGGGACCTGCGGCTGCAGGGCGGCGAGGTGGAAACGGAGCATGCATACGGCCGCCTCGAGGTCTTCCTGCGGGGCTTCTGGAGCGACATCTGCCCGACCGAGAACTTCACACCCGACTCTGCACAGGTGGCATGCCGGCAGCTTGGCTACGATGGCGGCGCCAGCTTGCTGTTCCCACGTCCCTTCGAGTTTGGCCGCTTTGTCAATCCAAACCTGGTGTGCATCCTAGCCATTCACACGACTCAGGGTTCCCTGATGCATCAGCGATGCTGGTCTGTACCGTTGCAAAGTTTGAGGTAATGAGTAATTAGTAATGACCGATGTTCGGCTGCCGCAGCCCCCATGCGTGACAATGCCAGCAATGCCGGCAGCCGAACATCGGCCGAATGAGTAATTAGCAATGACCGATGTTCGGCTGCCGCAGCCCCCCATGCGTGACAATGCCAGCAATGCCGGCAGCCACACATCGGCCGGCGGACATGCGTGACAATGCCGGTGTGCGGAGGCTGCGCGCGCGTGTGCGCACGCCCGATCTACACGGATGCATCCATGCATGCCGCCAAACCCAGAGAAGAAAACAAAGACACAAACGTATGCAGCCTCTGGAGGCGTACCTGCCTGTCGGCCTCGCCGCCGTAGACTGTGCCGGGGATGAGGCACGCCTCGCGGCCTGCCCCTCCGACCCCGCGGCCATCCCCCGCTGCACCAACACCACCGACAGCACCGTCCTCGCCTGCGCCAACGCTGCCGCTGGTGCGCGCTGCCACTGCACAGCATGCACAGCGTGCACCTGCCTGGCACGTCTGCACCTGCACCACCATGGCCACACCGTTCCTCGTCCGGACACAGCATGGCCACCAGGAGAGTTTGTGATTGCTCATGTCTGTGCCGTCTGGCCGCTGCTTCGCTCTCCATGCAGATGTAAAATCAACTGTAATGTCCCCCTGGTCTTTGCTCCACAGGCGGCGTGCACACGCCTTGCGGCAATGGGCTGAAGCAGCCCTGGATCACCTGCAGACGAGCTCTTCAGAGACGTGAACGCAGGATCATATGCATGCCGCTGTGATCGCCAGCGCAACTGGTCTGACGCATCTGACGATCCCGAATCCACGCCATGCAGACTGCGGCATTGAGTCTGCCGAGGAGGAGGGCGCCGTGCGGCTGGTCGGCGGCTTCGGCTCGCCCTGCAGCCCCCTCTTCTCTGGCATCGTCGAGATCTTCCACGACGGCGAGTGGGGCGCCATCTGCGGCGGCCGCATCGACCCGGACGACGACCCCTTTGGCACCCTCGCACCCGACGTCATCTGCCGGCAGCTCGGCTTCCCCCACGGCACCGTCGTCGACGCTCTGGAGCCCGGCAGCAGCGACAATGTGGAAGAGTCGCAGCTGCCGGTCGGCCGCATCTGGCTGCAGGACCTGCTGTGCCGCGGCCGGGAGGAGCGGGTGCTCGACTGTGACACCGTGCCGGGACGGTTCCTGCGCCGGCGGAGCGAGGAGAGCTTTGGCAGCTGCCCCCGCAGCGCCCGGCGGCTGCACGTCGCGTGCCGGCAGTTTGCGGTCGAGGCCGCGCTGGAGGAGGTCACGACGCCGGGTGCAGGTGCGCAGCGGACCCACATGCATGCTCCTGATGCATGTGTTTTGACATGGAGTGACCGCCTGTTTCTGCACACCCCTGGGCATGCGCGTCCTTTTGCTGCCGTACACAGCACACATGGCGCAGTGATAATGCATGGGCAGGAGGTTGGTATTGCAGCAACAGGTCGTGGTTTTCATGCAAGGATTTGAACCCGTGTTGTCAGGGTTTGCTGATGTGTTTGTGGTGCCCGGGAAAGGCCGCAATGCATTGCTAGTCCCTG
>JALKAD010000006.1:20154-38530 GCA_024500015.1 Ulva compressa | reverse complement strand
TGTGCTATATCTGATGTGCTGTGCCTGCTGTGCTGTGCCTGCTGTGTGTACCTTCCACAGAGTACGTACCATGGCCTGCGGAAAGCTGCTTACAGTCACAGTGGGCGGAACCGCGCTGGTTCCACGATCCAGAAACAAGAGGGGCAATTCGGCGCCTCCCGATCCCACAGGGGCCGGCACCTGTGGCCCGCATGCATGCCGATATCCGGCCGGCGTGGTGTAACGCGTTGATGCTCATGTGCTGCTGGGTGCAGGGGAGGAGGGAGCGCTGCGGCTGCGCGCTCCCGCCGGCGGCCCGGTGCTCTCGGCCGGGGCGGACTCGGGCATTCCGGAGGTCTTCCACGCCGGCGCCTGGGGAACCTTCTGCCGCTCGCGATTCTTCGGCCCGGTCGGCGACGATGACCCCGATCAGCCCTTCCGGCCCGACCCCGTGCGTCCCCCCGCCGCCAGCACACCCAGCACACCCAGCACACCCGGTTCCCCAGATGTGCCTGCAGCCTGCAGGAGGGTGCCGTGTGCATGCTGTGCATGCATCGCGCACTGTCAGAGGATGCTCCTGCTGTGGGGTGTTGCTGCAGCGACATGGCCATGCATTGCTGACCTGTCCACTCTTCAGAGAAAGTGAGAGGGGCACTAGCGCGCCTATAGCGCGCCTATAGCGGGCCTGTGCTGGGCCTTCCATGCATGCGGACCCTCCATGCATGCGGCGTCACGGTGCAGGCGCACGTGCTGATGCATGGTGCCTTATGATGTGTCGCCACAGCATATCCACAGCACCACCGCACCTCTCCCAGCACACGCATGAATTCTCCTGGCGTTGCAATTCCGGCCAGGCCCCGTAAGACCCCCCCCGGCATGCAGAACAACGCGGTCGTGCTGTGCCGGCAGCTCGGCTTCCAGGATGGCTTCCTGTTCACCATCGCGGAGGACACGCTGGCTCCGGGAACCACGCTCGCGCCGCCGTGGCTGGGGGGCTTCCGGTGCGAGGGCACGGAGGCGGCGGTACTGGACTGCGCGCTGCCCGGCTTCGGCAACACCGTCACCTGCGGCCCCCCCCAGCGCCTCTTCTGCTCCCCCGTGGGTGCGCTCCTACAGACATCACGTTGAAAACCAGTAGAGCCAGCTGATCTATACTTGACTTTCATTTATAGACCGCGGAAGGTTGCTGTCCAAAGTGTCCGATAAATTTGTCGCATCTGGGAATGCTCACCCAAAACGTTCCGGGATGAGGGGTTCAAGATGTGGCGGGAGTGCTGTACTTTTCACTTGTCAGCAGCCCGAGCCCTCCTGCTTAGATGCGCCCTCTCCGGGCCCTCCCATGGTCACGCTCACGGATGCGTTTTCTTTCGCACGCTTGGGACCAAGACATATGTAAAGTGGATGCACAAGGTCCCAACAGCAGCTCCCCCGTGGCACAAAACACGCTCAAGTCCATGTCGGATGCGTGCAGATGAGGCGGAGGGCACAGCACGCCTCATGGACGGCTCCGCCGACGCCGGCGGCGTGTGGGAGTACGGCCGCCTGGAGATCGTTTTTGACGGCTTCTGGACGAGACTGAGCGAGAACGACCGCCAGGCGCTCGGCCGCCGCGGCGCCGCAGTCGTGTGCCGCTCCCTCGGCTACGCGGCCGGCGCGCAGATGTACGCCAGCAACGCGTCGCCGCTGCCGGGCGACGGGGCGGACGCGCGCGCGGCGAGCGCGCTGGCGTGCCGGGGAGACGAAGAGTCGCTCGCTGACTGCAACGGCGTCGGCGCCCGGCGGTCGTCATTCGAGGACGTAAGCAACCGGGGCGGCCTCTTTGACGTGGTTGTCCTGTGCACAGACCCGTCAGGTGCGATGGTGAAGCGTGCTGCGTGCTGAGAGCCCCGGCGTGCTGCGTGTGTGGCCCACACACTGGTCACTGTTGCACCTAGATATATGGCTACAGGGGTCATCAGACCCAGGAGGCCATGCACACCCACTTCGGACAAAGCTGATGCACAGTTGTGCACGGACACCGGTGTGCATGCCCCTGGGGTGCGCTGTGTATGGTAGTCCGCAATGCTTATATTCTTCAAGATACTTGCAGCAGTCATGCACCCCCTAGCGCCAACCATGCGGCAACCAGCCTGGTGTAGTGCAGGGTGCGAAGTGGCTGAGGCGGCTCCAGAGGAGGGGGATGTGCGGCTGGTGCCGGTGGTGGACGCCCAGCAGGCCACCGCCTCCTGCGACCCCGTGCACTTTGGCGGTGTCGAGATCTTCCACAACGGCCAGTGGGGCCGCATCTGTGTCACCGACCGGACGGCTGCTCCGGATCTGGAGTCATCTGAACGCTTTGTTCTGGACGCCCAGGTGTGCACCGTGAGTCGTGCGGTGCCCACATTGTGGAACCGCTCAATGTGGCCTCGTGTGCTTTGGGGCCCGGCTGGGCGCCGCGGGCCCCAGTGCCTGATGCCTGTGCACAGGCTGCCCCGTGCTGCGCTGCGTCGGCATGCTGTGTATACGTGTAGCCTGTTTTTTTGCTTCTACGGGTGCACCATGTCGACGTGCCGGGTGACCGCGCTGCTCGTGTTTGTGTGTGTGGTTGCTTTTGTTGCGTGCTTCCTCCCCTCGGCGTTGCTGGGACCTTGATGTATCACAGTGCACCACGTGGAACCGACCCCTGCAAGTGTTGTGGAACCAAAATGCCCTCCTCCGGAAAAATCAAATGGACTCCAACTCCGTGCAGCCCAATGCGAAGTCACGGTCGACGCAGCATTGTGGTCATGGTCAGTGCGCATACAGCAAACTGCATGCAGGGATCTCGTTGGTAGCCAATGACTGCATCTCGTTGCAGCCAGAGCAATTTTCCACCTCTGATGACTCCTGCCTGGCCAACTCGCCCGCCGGCGGAGAGTGCTGCTTGACCACAATCCCTGTGCAGGTTTTACATAAAGCTCCCTGTGCAGGTGGTGTGCTGGCAGCTGGGCTTCCCGTTCGGAGGCATCTACGATGCTGGGGAGTTCCGGCAGACGGACTTCCTGCCCGGGGATTACGTAGACGAATTTTACACGGAAGACTATGAGTCCCAGGTGGCCTTTGCAACCGAGGTGAGGTGCACTGGCCAGGAGGACCGCCTGGACGAGTGCCTCTTCCCCGAGGCCTTTGGTGACAGCGACCCGAGCGTGACGGGCGTTGAAGCCAGCTGCACTGTCGAGCGCCGCCGCATCTTCAGCGTCATCTGCCGCCAGTTCGAGATCACCGGTGCGTCGTCACAGGCTGTAGCACTGCAGCAGTGCTGTCGAGCGCCCTCAGTGCATGCTTGTACCGGCCTAGCCGCTGCCCGGGCCCTCGAGGCTCTGCTGACAGCAGTGCCCGGATGTGTGCAGAGTCAAACCTGATCCGTTAAGAGAGGAGCTTTCAGGCCAGCAGTGCCACCGGGCTGCAGCGGACAGCATGATGCACTCCCGGAGCTCGTTCACGGCCCTGGCTGCTGGCGATCACCTCGAACTGCTTAGACAACCTGGCCTCGTAAGCAGCAGTGTGTGTGGAATTGGGCCTCATAATTTACGTTGACAAACTAAATTGAGTTTATCTGATAGCAGTGAGTTAGGAATGGAGCGACTGTGCAGAGACTCTCTGGCAGCGAATCCCTGTCGGTTCTGCTGCTGGCTGCACAGGCTGTCAGTCCGTTGGGTAGGCGACTGCACTGCCCCAGAGCTTTAGCGACTTGTAGCGCCGCTAGAAGTTTCATAGGTTGTGCAACCGGCTGTAGGCCGGAATTCAGTGTGCCTGAGATGACACATTTGCAGTTGTGCTTCTCAAGCTTTGCCTAGCAGGCTTGGTGCGAGCACTCCTGCTGCGTGTAGCGCTGCTGGTAGTAGGTCCCGGGGTGTTGCTGATCTTGTCGGTTTGGGTCCGCATGGGAATTGGGCAGAATCTGTGGTCACGCGTGCACTGCCTGGCGGGGCAACAGGTCGCTTACATTCTTAGCTTCTGCCAGACTATGCACCCATTTTGAAGGCACTCGATGATTGCTGCCAATATAAAGTGCAATATATAACAGGAAGACACAGTGCAGCAGTGCACGGGGAGGTGGTACAGATGGGCGGTGTTGCTGTACTGGGACGGTTCGAGGACAGCCAGAGGCGCAATGCATGGCTACCATGAGACGCACTTTGTTGCTGCTGCGACTGTAAACGACTGCAACAGGTGGAGCGTCACTTGTGCAAACGCATCTTGGAATTGTGATCAGTGCTCTACCCGTCGTTGGCTCTACCTTATGGACGTCCCAAAGTCCGTTGGGGGTTCAGAGGGGGTCCGTGCCATCACTGAGATCTCTTGAGGTCATGAGTGCCAGCCCCCCTTTCCGAAGACTCTCTCAACATCACGCACCGAGCTACATGAGTCAGCACCACACACAAATCGGGGCAGGATGAGTCGGCATGATGCACCGGGTGCAGCTCGCACAGGCATCCTTGCAGGCAGACACCACCTACAACACAGCCGCTCCAACGCTGCCGCCCCTGCTACCGGAAATGCTGAGCATACATGCAGCCTCTCTGCGCCATGAAGGGGTATCATGACCTCCATGGCACGAAGAATGCACACCTGTTCATTGTATATTGTTCGAGCTGTGAATGAGTATCATGCCCACTCTGCAGCGCCGCAAATAGTGGCGCAGTTGGGCCGCGGTAGTATCGCAGTGGGGCCGCGGGGGGACAGGACCAGCCCAGCCGCAGCACGTGCACAGTTGGCTACAGGTGTAAAGCACACTGCAAAGTCAGTGGTCAAATTCAGAGCATGCCAGTAAAGCATTCCCATCCACATGCACGGGTGCTGCCCTTGCGCCGGCATTCTTACTGAGGCACAACATGCATGTGGACTTCTAGAACTGCGTGGACACCCATGGGCAGGATGCCCGTCGGCGCTGCATAGTGCGGCCCTCTTGCACAAGCGCATGAGGGCGTCAGTTGACGCCATCTTGCTGCAGGAGCGCATTACACGACCACCTGCTCCGGGGGACAAAAATTAGAAAAAAACCCCCGGTAGAGTACACAATACCCCTGAATGAGGCATCCCTCATACCAACTCTAGCGAGGATCGCAGATCCCCTGAAGCTGTGCGCGGAGCTCTAACCCGCGCTGATTCCGCGTAGACTGCTGTTGTCCGCAGCATCACAGCACAGCGGCACGGCATGCACGGCACCGTATCTTTCAGGCGACCTCCAGTTCCCTACTTTCAAGTTCGTGCTGGGCTATGGGAACAGGTCAAAACAGATCTCTGACAGGTCGACGCCACACTCGACCTCCGGGCGCAGCCGTCAGCATCCGGGCGCAGCCGTCAGCATCCCACGACGTGACACGCACCGACTCCACATGGAGTCGCGTGAGCGCCGGAAGCGCAGCCACCGCTGACGACAACTCCCGCATGTCCATCACCCATTCGTGCCAGCCCACGATCTCCACTTCCCGAACCCCCCAGTGCCGCCCTAGCCACCCCGTTGGAAGCATCATGTCCCTGTCCGGCGCTGGCCACCGCCTCCCCTGCTGCCACATGCACACATGCTCCAGGCGTGGCAACGGCAGGGGTGGCAACGGCAGGCGTGGCAACGGCGTGCGAAGCAGCTGCAGCGTTTACTGCTTGGCGGGCAGTAGGCCGCTTACATGTTCACCCTCTGCCAGTGTAT
This sequence comes from Ulva compressa, assembly GCA_024500015.1. Lineage (NCBI taxonomy): Eukaryota > Viridiplantae > Chlorophyta > Ulvophyceae > Ulvales > Ulvaceae > Ulva > Ulva compressa. The sequence continues at coordinate 32,883 of JALKAD010000006.1, read as the reverse complement.
GCAGCCATTATGGAGGCATTCGATGACTGCTCCCAAAATACAGTGCATCTTGTAAAAGGAAGACGCTTTGCAGCGGTGCACAGGGAGGTGGCACCGATGAGCGGTGTTGCTGTACGTACGTTGGCTCGAGGACAGCCTGAGCCAGAGGCGCAGTGGCCACCACCCACTGGCAGGCTGCGGCGTTACATGCCCCAGAGTGACAGAGCCAGAAGGAGACTCAGCCTGCACGTGCCCTGTAGCTCTGGGACACGTCGTGTGTACGTCCAGCTACGTCGGTTCTCATCAGAACCTACACGATCTGGTGGTGCACACTGGCATTTCGAAATGCTCAGAGGCTGTCATGCACAGATGCCATGCCACAGGGCCATCATGTGATACTGTTACTATAGATTATCACCTGTCAAGCAAGTGCTCTCCTACATGAGCGCATGTATTACACGGAGATGAACGAAAGAGCCCGGCAGCGAGGGCAACAGCAGGAAAGCAGACAACCAAAAACCCCGAAAGCAGACAGCAACAAGGAGCAACTATCCCAGGCGACACAGCCGACACAACCAAAACCATGAGCGCATGCAGGAGAGCATTTGACAGGTGCGCATTGGCACTGAATCTCGAGGCCTGTGTTGGGTCAGCGCTTTCTCTGACTGGCCACTACCGTTGTACAGCTGTTGCACATGGCTTTTCCTCTGCGTCACCTTTTCTCGCTGTCCAAGTGCTGACGCTCGTGCCACTTGCATGACGAGGAGGTCCTAGCTCTATCACAGTGTCACACATGACGAGGAGGGCGTACGCGGTCGTATGCGAACCCACCAAACCGACACTGGGCACCTACTTCAGCACCTGCTGAAGCTTTTTGGCTACACATTGACTACACGGCCATCTAGTCATCGTGCATTGCGGTTGGACAAGTCATCAGGTTATAAGCGTCCGGGTCGTGCTTTCTGCTTGCCTCGTCTAACCTTGTAGCGATTCAAAATTGCAAACAAGTATAGAATACTAACGTACGTTTAATTGACTATCCGAAGCTTTTTCTGGATCTGGTTTCACCAAAGCTCAGAAATAAAGCCCTTGCAGAATGGCGCAAACAAGTAAGTGGACCACCGGCCTGTTTGGCTGCTGCGAGGACGTGAACATTTGCTGCTTGACATGTGCGTGTATTGACAGCACCCATGGTCAGATTTCGCACGCGGTAATTGGGGAACCAGTCAGTTCGGCATCTGGCCGGTACTGCGCTGGTTCTGTTTGCGCTATGCCACCTTTCACGTGGATTATTGGGATTGCTCGGGCCCATGAGATCCGCAGGCTCTTGCGCTACAAGTACGGCTTGAAGGAAGCACCATGTAGTGGTACGCTTCCCGCCTGAGCAATGCCCTGCGCGATGCCTACTCTGGAGCTGCCTGCACGCAACTCATGGCTAAATGATCAATGCTTAGAGCCGTACGGGCGCAGAACGCGCCAGCCTAGGCACCTGCTGATTATACTTAAACGGTTCACGGCTCAAAGCCATGTCTTCTTGCAGTAGCTGCATAAGTTGTCTCCACCTGGTGTTTGCTGTACCATGTTCAGTCTGTTCACATCAGCGCCTGAGCATGTATGCTGTCTGCTTGCTGTTCTTGCTATCAAACAATGGTGACTATGGCATCTGAGTCTCGCTGCACTGCAGATTTGTGGGTCCACAGCTGCTGCCACTCCTGTGCCACATGCCAAGAAGTGCGTGAGCTCAAGAATCGAGGTGACTATGAAGCCGATGATGACAACCCAGTCGAGATCCCCCTGCAACCCGATCTGTACAAGCCAAAAAAAAGCGCCCGCGCTCGTGCCAAGACTGCTGGCGGTGCTTCAGAGTACGAACGTGATGTACAATCTACCTACCAGGTGCAACCTGGATCCACATCACCGCCTCCGCAGCAGCAGCTCCCGATGCAGTATCGCAATGCACCCAACTGGCCGCCACCAGCAGACCACCCGCTTGCCCCAATGATTGCTATGCTTCCCTACACGTCCAACTACATCCCTAACTACACCCAGCGCACACACCTCCTCCCTTTTCAGCATCTGGACAACATCAAGCAGCTTTCCAAGTTCCTGTCCAACTATCGTGAGGCTGTGCAACAGAACCCTTCCCTTCGCCAGCCTCCCAAGCCTGCCCAGCCTTGCTCGGAGCTCCCCATGTCAGCACCTGGAATCGCAAGTAACAGTACCTACCACCTCAACTGGCCGCCACCAGCAGACCACCCGCTTGCCCCAATGATTGCTATGCTTCCCCACATGTCCAACTGCTTCCCTGATAGCAACCAGCGCACAAACCAACTCCCTTTTCAGCATCTGGATAACATAAAGGACCTTTCCAAGTTCCTGTCCAACTATTGTGAGGCTGCGCAACAGAACCCTTCCCTTCGCCAGCCTCCCAAGCCTGCCCAGCCTTGCCCGGAGCTCCCCATGTCATCACCTGGAATCGCAAGTACCAGTACCTACCACCTGGAGACGCAGCTGGGCACCTCTGGCGATCCCCAGTGCAACCCCTCCTCCGAAGATGCTGCATCGTGAGCCAGCATGAAATCGCACGTACTCGCATCACCACCTGGGTGTTGCGATGTGGATATGCGCACACTGGTTCCTGGTTGAGCTAGCAGTGATGGGAACCTATTGGCAACATGTGTCTCTGGTCCAGCGCATGCAAAAAATGACGTGTTTGCCAGGCGTGGACAGTTAGCATTTATTTGGATCGAGACTCGTATCACGGTGTATTGACAGGTGCCATACACACGTGTACACATCAAGAAGCCAACCTGCTCACATTACTTGCCAAACGCTGCAGTACACGAAACCGAGTCATTGTGTATGGGCAAGGAACTGCAGGGCGTGAGCGTCAGGGAGGTCCTCCTGTTTGAACCCATTTGTCATCGTTGTTGATCGCAATATTAATGTTGTTAGCAGTGGGTCAAGGAATGGAGTGCGTGTGCAGAGACTCGCTGTCAGGGAGTGCCTGCACAGCTTTGCTTCTGCTGCTGGCTGCACAGGCTGTCAGTCAGTTGGGTACGCGACTGCACTGCCCCAGAGCTTTCAAAGTAAGTTTGCGACTTGTAGCGCCACTAGAAGCTTTCACAGGTTGTGCAACCGGCAGTTTGCCGGGTTAAAGTTTATGTGGTGCTGCTCAAGCTTTGTGCAGCAAGCCTGGTTGGAATGATTCTGCTGCTTGCACCGTTTACACGGAATTTCTGGCAGGCAGTACTGTGGTGCTGCCGATCTTTTCGGATCTATACGCGTGTGATTGCAACAGCAGTGTACCGGGGCAGACCCAGTGCATCAGGGAAGACTGTGGACAGGTGTGCACTGCCTGGTGCCCAGCATGTCCTCATGCTTGGTGCACAGCACGTCTTCGACTCTACTTCGGAAGTAGGGGGTGTGCACTCAGCTCTATAGCACGTCCAGTGTTCACGCAGACACCCGGGACCCCCCCAAACGAGTTTGGGACGTTCATGGGGCATATCTACATGCTCCGGGACTGCCTGTGGCCTTGTTTTGTGATATTGGGGAAACGGGCCTTTCAGGGCCAAATGTACCCTCATCTCCGGGAAAATGGACCTTCCTTTCCCAAACATCCCCAAACCCTTCCCAAACCTATCTAGGCGTTCCCAATGGCCCCCCAATTGGCCTGGGGGAGCCCCCAACGTCTCAAAGTGGCCTTCCGGGGTGCTTCCCAACCATCGCCACTTGTTGCCAATGCGTGCTGGCCACTGGGTGCCTGTGGCCACTCCAGGCCACTTGTAAGTACCTATGCTCCTATCTGGCACAGTGCCATACTTCCTCATGCAGGCAGAGCATGTACATGTGTCACAAAGTCTGTGGAGCAAGGGGGAAGAGCCTACAATGGCTTTGGATGTGACTGCTTGTATTGCATGCTGCATTGATTAATTGTCATGCACATGGCAATGCTGCAAGTCTAAAACCTTCCTCCAGTACAGATCACATAGCAGATGATGCACTGTGAGCAAGATTGACTGTGTTCTTCAAGGATTGCTGCCACAGACACCTTGGGCAGTATGCAATGGCTGAAAATGAACACTCCCAGCTAAATTAACTAACAATTGAATAATTATGGGGCAAGGAAGTTGAGGTCAGCACTGTGGTCTCCAGTGTGGAGCGGTGTTGTGTTTTCCTGCGCAAGCCTGCATGTTGCCCAGTTGGACAGGTCAACGATACATCTCATGGCCACGCACGGGTATCGCGTCATGGTGCCGCTGCGGCGCGTCGCTTAAGCACGCTTTGCTAGCGCCTATCACCAGCAAGAGCTGACGAGGCAGAGCAAGGTGTCACCCACATTACACCAAAGGAGGTGAAAGTATAGTGTTTTTTAGGTGTTGTGTGTGCTTTGGGACCATCGGGAGTGGTTTGGGATCGAAATGACGGTCCGTTGACGACTATCGGGGAAATGAGCACTTTTCGCCGAAAACTTGCCCCATTGTCGGGGAAATCGACACGCTTTCCCCAAACCCCCACAGGCAGTCCCGGAGCATGTACATATGCCCTATGGACGTCCCGAACTTGTTTGGGGGGGTCCCGGGTGTCCGCGTGAACACTGGACGTGCCATAGGGCTGAGTGCACACCCCCCTACTAGTTGCGGGCGGGCTGGCTGCATTGCGCGCCAGGGGTCGAGGAGGATAGGCCATGGATGGCAGCAAATGTGCTATGGCACATCAGTTCTGGGGCAGGCTGTCACTGTGGGGACCGCCAGGCCCGGCAGATACCATTGCGCCGACGGCGAGGGGCAAACTGTTGCACTCCCTTTTCACAGCACCAAACCGAAACTCCTGGTCTCAGCTGGTAAGGGACTCCCCGCTCTCGTAACGAAAATTGTGATCGGGAATTCCGGTCTGGCATAAGGTGCCTGTAGATGCCTGACAACCTGCCAGTGGCAAGCGCACTGAGGAAATCTAACTTTCAGAGTCGCCTGGCACAACCAACATACAGCCCATAGGCATGCCTTGACGGCTCATTCGTGATTCGCGATCCGGTGTTTCTGGTTTGTTATGTTTGGGGGTTGTGGGGGGGGGGGGGATCCGAAGACTTGGAAGTTTTTAGGGGTGTTGTGCTCGAATTGCACCCTATTTCCAGCGGTGCTTGGCCGTACCCTGATGCTCTGCACGCTGCAATACACGCTGCAGCGGTGCATGTACATCGCAGTCGCCGCACTTGATCAGTGTCTCCTGTCCAGAAGATTTAGAGTGCCTATCCATCGATGAATTGAGCTATGCGCAGTTTGAGCGCAATGAGGAGCAGGTAGCTAGGCCATAGCGCGGCCAGTGGTGGATGCCGTGCGTCACGCTGTGCATGCTGCCCCGAAGTGTTCGCATGGCTGCGTAGCTTGCAACATGTGCTTTTCGTCCTGGTACATGCGTGCTTCCCCCCTCTGGGGCTGCAGCACATGTGCTCCTCCTCCACTTAATACGGGGGTCGCGGACATCCGCTCGCATGGGCATGCATGCCTGCAGGCAGAGCCATGGCAGAGCCTGAATGAAGGGGTCAACTGACGCACTGGGCGATTCTTCTTCTGCCCAGTGAGGTCCGCCCTGCCGAATTGGCCACCGGCTGGCAAGCGGAGATAGCTGCGGATACTATAGTAGCCTCGTGCTTACTGTCTGCCCCACAAGGTAGCTACCTCGTGGGGCGGACAGCAAGCATCTGCCGTCTGCGGCTGCACCAAACTACAGTCACCATGGTGCCACGGAAAGCAAGCGCCCAGATCTGCCACCTATGTGCAGCAACATGTCCCATCACGCCCATCAGTACCGGGTGGCATCCCTTGTTAGATGTAATACACAGTGCGGGGCGAACTGGTGCACTGTGTGCTCCGTGCTCTGCTGTGGTTGTGGGGGATTCCCCACCTCGGGACCTCGGGATCCTTGTGGCGATGTGCGCTAGCTTGAGACGGGCAGCTTGCAGCGATATATCTGAGAAGCACAAGTGTGTATCCCGGCCGGCCCGGAGTTTATTCACGATGCAGCACGTGCAGGGCCACGTCGTATTGCATGAGCTGGCCCGCCCTGCGTGGCGCCCGACTCGAGAGGCGCAAGCTTAGTACAAGCGTATTACAGATGCTGCGAGGTCAAAGGCCAAATATTTTGTCTGCCAGTGGGCCAGCTCATCAGTTATCGAATCTTTCCGGCATCGGGAGCTAGCGCTCATGCTTCCAAACCCCGGCGATCCACGGCGCCCCGTCGTGACTATGACGCACAGCATGCTCTTACGTTGCCAGAGTAGCCCTAGAATGGACTATATCAGCACCAGTATGGCTGGCATGCACGGTGCGTGCTCTGCTTGAGAATACGGTGTCGTGTCAGCGCAGCGCGTGCGCAAGCCTTGCTCACATCTGCACGCGGGAAACACACAACTCTCTCTGCTACTAGTAGAGTACTGTAAACTATTTCCATCGCTCGTTCTGCTGAAGATTTATGAAGGTGCGTTGTAGCGGCCGCTGTCGTGTGCGCCGGTAGACTCGTGTGCCCATGTAGACGCGAAACGGCCCAGGGATGTTCATCAGCTATCGCAGGCCTGCGATAGGACTCCGTACGTGCTCTGCTGCATGGCTTGCTGTCTGCCTCCCTGTCAAATAGGAACTACTATGAGGCAGCCTTGCACCACTCCATGTGATCTTGAAACCGGCGGGTACACGGTCAACATTCTACGGAACTCGAGATCAGCGGTTACACGGTTAACATTCTGCGTAACAGTGCGCAACAGTGCAGCCGCAAAATTCTGCTTGCGTCGTGCACTAAGCTTTAGCTACCAACAGAGTCGCGTTGACAATGCAAACGTTCAAGAAGATGCATTTGCGGATGCATGTTCGAGCGATGTATTTCGAGATAGCTAGGGGACGTCCCCTCGCCTCCTGATGAGCTTGCAAGCACAAGAGCTGTGCGTATCATGCAAGATTCAACATCATGCCACATGCACCACTTCGTTGGCCTGCGAGGTCTTGGCCGTGCGCTTGCCTCCTGTTGCCCTCGCTGCCGGGCGCTTGCGTTGATCTCCGTGTAACACAGTTCGTTGGCTTGCACCCAATGGGCTCGTGAACAAGGCGTCCAAGTAGAATACCCACTAGAATTGCACATGCTTGTTTCTTTCCCGGGTGGGTGTGGATCATGCTGATACGGACGATGACCGTGCTGCTTGTGATGGTTGGTTTGTTTTGTTCCATGCTTTGTTCCATCAGCGCTGCCGAGGCCTTCATCTATCACAGTGTACCACATGCCTGCGAAGGAGTGTACTAGAGGAAGCTGGCCAGTCACATACAGCGTGTTAACAAGCGCCTTGAGCATCACACTCTGAGCGTTGCTGTGCGCGGTTGAGCACCTGCTGTGTGTTGTCTAGTGCAGCACATGTGCATGGTGATTTCTGTGAAACACCACCAGGCTTAAAACATTTGTGATACACCGTACACTGGCCGAGCACAGCACATCACAGCACATCACAGCACAGCACAGCACAGCACAGCACAGCACAGCACAGCACAGCACAGCACAGCACAGCACAGCACAGCACATCACAGAACAGCACAGTGCACTAGCCGAGCACAGCACGGCCTTGCTGGACCTCACCTTGTCAACTCCTTCTGGTGACGCCTGAGACTGCTCTCCCATGCGGCACCACGGGCGCAATCAGAGCCTGTCTCAAACTCACGATCCCGCATCTACGCGCCACGGAGTGCCGTGCCACCCGTTCAGCATATCATCACTGAATCGCTGGTCGCCGCTAGACTGCGCTGCCGAGCGCCGTCGCAGCCTGACGTTGCGCCTGCCACTGCCCACAAACACAAACCTGACCGAAGAACGCTTGCAGGGCTTCAGCCACACGTGCCGCGTGTCGACATGTGCTGTTCGGTGTGCCCTGCTTTGTGCTGTGCCGCTCACGTGCACAGCGTTACCGGCAGCCGCGGCGCCGCCGTCCGCGCTGCGCGCCCTGCTGGCCCCACTCCCCTCCCGCTCCCCGCTGCGTGAGCTGCACACCCCGCTGCGGCAGCTGCGGAACACTGACAGCGGCGGTGCTAGCGGAGACGTGGACGGTGGCGATGCCACAGCGTCTGGACGCGGGGGCGGTGAACCACCCCCACAAGGCCCCACATCGACTATTGCAGGTGCGCTGCTGTTTCCGTGACCCCACCAAGTAGTGTCACCGATTACGTGACGATGGTAATTACCACAGGCAGATTTACGATGACGTGACGACGATTTCTGCAACCTTTACGACAAAATTTTGAGAATTACGATCTGTTGTATTCCCCAGGCAACTGTGGGGCAGTTGCGCGCAAACGGGAAGACTGACGACCGCCACAGAGCGCTGCAGAGCGCGCTGACCGCTGCAAAACTTCCCGCTCACGGGAGGAAATGAGCAGTTTTGCACGGCTAAGGTTGTAGTATACGTGAACGAGCGTGGCATATATATTTGTACCAAGCCTGTGCGGTTGCTGGGAGCGGTGTGGTCTAGATGTCGTCCCGAAAGTGCGCCGCTTGCGGCGCGGATTTTTTTTAGGGTGGTAATTACATCGTAATCTTACGATGAGCAACTTTACGTTACGATGACGACGTAGTTCTGCTTTTTCGTCGTAATCGGTGACACTACAACCAAGACCCGAGTGTGCTGTGCCGTGCCATGCTTTGCTGTGCTGTGCTGTGCTGTGCTGTGCTGTGCTGTGTTTACTCGGATGTCAGTGGCCCTGGGGCAGGCACACACGCGAGCTGATCGCTCCGAGTACAGTCTCACTTCCTCCAGGGCTCCCGTTCCGAGCATCCAGACAGGCTGCCAGCACACCCGACCGGTGTTACATCTGCCCCCGTGTCTTTGTGTACAAATCGACTGTCTTTTTGTAAACAGATCGAGACTGACCCCCACGCGACCATGGAACTTTATCTCGGCATGAAACTGTCGCACTTTCATGTGCCCCGCGCACGCGCATCACCAATTGGCTGGCACTGTCCCCTTGTCCAGGCATCGGATTATATCTGGCAGGGCAATGCGACCGGGCCACCTGCACGGCAGTGCCGCATACTACATATAATATGTACTCTTTCAACGAGGGGCTCCGCTCCAGTGCACCAAGCGAACGTACAACTAGACGCTAGACTCGCATGAACTACATATAATATGTATTTACATGTGAAGGCTTGTCGACCATGCATGCGGACGGTGCTGCAGACGGAGACCTGCGGCTGGTCGGCCGCGTGGACATCAACGGCTTTGCCACCGGCGCGCTGCAGCTCTACCACGACGGCGAGTTCGGCGCGGTGTGCGCAAAGGAGTTTGACGCCCCCGACGCGGCCGTCGCGTGCCGCCAGCTCGGCTTCGGCGCTGGTGTCGTCGTCCAGCCGCTGCCGAACGACGCCGAAGTCGACGATGTCATCGCCCTCACGCAGGTGAGCACTCTGCTCCTTGCACAGCAAAATTGAACACGCGGGATCAGGCCTTGTATCTCATCGCCGCTGTGCACATCACTGTACACATCATGATGCCACTATGCAAGCGTGCCGCTCTGCCCGGAGCGTGTGCGATTTTTTGTGTCGACAGATCTATGTAGCGATTGCTTGCTGTGGATGGAGCTGGGGGGGGGGGGCTCCCCCCCCCCCCCCCCCCCCCCCCCCCCCCCCGCTGCAACGGCGCACCCCTCTGCACACCCCTCAACATGCACACTCCTGCCCCCACCTATGCTGCCTCTCCGAGTCCCACATGCATGCTGCTGAACGGCGGTCGACGGCCGGCCCCCCCACGCTGCCCATGCTGCGCGACAGCCTGCAGGACTTCCTCGCGCCATTTGTGATAGAGAATCTGGGCTGTGCCGGCGACGAGGCCGGGCTGCTGGACTGCCCTGTGGCGGTGGCCGGCGACGACGGCAGCTTCGGCATGAGCTCTACGGTTCTGTATGACACGGCCGGCACCGAGGGCTGTGCACCCTTCCCCAACGCTCGCGACGTCGACCCCCAGAGCTCCTACGCCTTCGTCGCCTGCAGCCTCGGCGCGGACGCGGGTGCGGCAGTTGCCTCTTCAGGCAGTGGACAGAAACCGTTGCAGTCTACCTGCACATTGATCAACTCGGAGGCTCCTGCAAGATATCACCCGCGTACTGCGAAATCAAAACGACCGTTCTGACCCTGCACCACGTCAATGTTACATTAAGACTCACTCATTGTGATGATCACAATGGTTTAATGCGAGGTGATGGAGCTGGGCTTGGTCATTCAACAACCATGCATATACATGCGATTGTGGGGTGTCCGTACTGGTACCATCTTCTGCTGCGCGCAGATGCCAAGCTGCAGTTCTTGGGGCGCATAGGACTGCTCCCTGCGGGGAGCCGTGTTTGATCTTTGACCAACGGCTCGCGGGATTCGAGCGTTGCTGCCATGACTTCTGCTTGCGTGCTGCGTGCTGCGTGCTGTGCCCGCCACCTGTGCCACAGGCGTGCAGCAGTGTGTTGCAGAGGAGGGGGACCTGCGGCTGGAGGACGGCGGGACGGCGGAGGACGGCAGAGCACAGTTTGGGCGGCTGGAGGTGTTCTCCAACGGCGGCTGGGGCACGGTGTGCAACCGGCTCGACCGCTTCAGCTTCAACCTCAGATCTGACCCGGCAGCCTTTACGGCAGCGTCTGTGGGGGTGGCCTGCCGGCAGCTTGGCTTCGAGAGCGGCACGCAAATCCAGTCACAGGTGAGACCCCCTCTGGCCACAGTGAAATGCGGTGGCTGCAGTGTGAATGTTTGCCATGGTCGTGTGCTTGTGTTTACGGCAGTCCAAAGTGCCGGGCTAGGCTGCTTGGTGATTGTGCTGTGTGCTGCGCTGCGGCTGTAGATGTGACCACAGCGTGCCACTTCAATAACCCCCGAGCATCCCGGGAGCAAATGAGTCGTAAATGCCTGCATGCATGTTGACACGCAATCAAGTTGGCATTACGGCTCATTTGCTCCCGGGATGCTTGGGGTGGTCAACATGCATGCAGGTCATCTTCCTTGCAGATGCCGTGCTCCGCAGCACAGCACCCAACACAGCATCAGTATACTGATACTGCAGTACCCCGGCTGAGCACAGTCTTGCATGTACAAGGTGGCTACACGTGCAGTCATGTGAGTGCGTACATCGCGCAAGCGCGCGCGCAGCACCAGGTGCAACTTGAATGGTTGCCGTGCAGGAAGTCTCCGACCCTGGAGAGCCGACAAACGTCACACGCATCCCGATCGCGATGGCCGGCGCGAGATGCGTCGGCAGCGAGGCCTCGCTGCTGGCCTGCCCCGGGCGGGTGCCCGTCTTCCGGTCGGACGAGCCGATCGTGGTCTGCGACCACTTCCACGATGTCTCCCTCGTCTGCTCCTCAGGCGAAAGCACAAGTGTGCTCAATCCGCCAATGTGCTGTGCTGTGCTGTGCTGTGCTGTGCTGTGCTGTGCTGTGCTGTGCCGTGCTGTGCTGTGCTGTGCTGTGCTGACATACCGTACTCCCGCCAAATATTGAACCCCTCATCTCTGATTTTGTTGCTGAGCATTCTCAATTACAGCAGCTTTGATGGACACTTTGAGGACAATTGTCGGATATGGCGGTCCATTAAGTTGCAATTGACTAAGGTACAGGGTACAATTCACACTGACCGATGCTGACACCCTGCTGAGCAGCTGGGGTCGTGCTGGACAGCACAGAGCACAGCAGGGTGCGCTTCCGACTGAGTGGGACAGCGCACCGCACAGCATGCAGCACAGCAGGGATCGCGCACCACAGCATGACGCGCACCTGTCTGAGTGCCGTCGCTGCAACGCCGATGCCGTTAACGCGTTGCCATTGTGGTCGAGCCATGTCCCGCCATGTCCCGCCACGGTCCACAGCCGTGCCTCAGGCACACGAGGCTATCACAGCACGCATCAGCGCTCGATGCCGACTCGGAGCAGGGAGGCTTCGAAGCGGCACAGCCCCGGCGTAACACACCGCAGTGCATGCAGTGAGAACGTTTCCAGGAGACTGTAGCGCAATACTGAATCTGTTTGTATTTCAGCTTGTGTACGGCATTTGGCCATGGCTCATGTGTTTGGTGCATAGCCATGCTTGCTTGCCTTTGTGTTCTACCACGTTGTGCTCCACTTATCTCTGTAACGTCTCTCATGCATGCAGTGGACGGGGAGCTGCGGCTGCAGGGGGGGGAGATGGCAGCGGAGTACGCGTACGGCCGCCTCGAGGTCTTCCTGCGGGGCTTCTGGAGCGACGTCTGCCCGACGGAGCGTTTCACCCCTGCCTCGGCGCAGGTGGCGTGCCGGCAGCTCGGCTACGATGGCGGCGCCAGCTTGCTGTTCCCGCGGCCCTTTGAGGACCCCCTTATCTTCGTTGAACCCAATATGGTGCGCCATCAAGCCAATCTAGTGCCTCATCAACCCAATACGGTGCCCCATCAACCTAATATGGTGCGCCATTAAGCCACTCATCAGGCCGCTCCTGTCACTGCTGCTCTGCCTGCATCGGGCGCGTGTTACGCAGAGATCGATCGAAGCAGGAGCCGTGTGTGACTGTTGCAGTTCACGCTTCTGTTGGTTGTTGGTGGGGGTGTATGCTCAGGGCGGTGCAGGGCACGCACCGTGGGCGCCTCACTGGCACAATCAGAAGCGCTGCCAGCTCTTGCATCCCAGAAGCTCGGCCCGTTCGAATCCTTCACTCGGGCACATGCATCACAGCATTTCATTCGTATGCACCACTGGCAATGTGCGCG
>JALKAD010000006.1:0-20054 GCA_024500015.1 Ulva compressa | reverse complement strand
TGCTATGCATGCTGTGCGGGCAACGTGTCGAAGCACATGTGGACGTCCAGATCACCAGCAGTTCCTCCAACTCATATAGCCCTGGCACAACTGACACGCTGTTACACCGAAGGTCGACAGACTCCAGTGCTGGCAGGCATCGCAGCACGCCCAGCACGCGAAGCGCGCCACCGTCGTCGATGCCATTGCTGGCCAGGCTGAGGTGGCGCAGGCAGCGGAGGCGCGCCAGCGCGGCCGGCAGCGGCTGAGTGTCCGGCGCTCGAATGCCGCCGGGGTCGCGCCCACCCACGCCGGTGGCGCAGAGGTCCAGGTGCGTCAGGTACGGCGCGGCCATCACAAAGGCGCGCACGATGCGCGAGGACTCCCTGGAGGGCTGCGGGCCAGAGATTTCGAGGGATCGGAGCGCGTCAAAGTGCCACATGTCCACATCGCGCACCCCCAGCGGCAGCGGCCGCAGGGTCCAGATATCGAGCCAGCGCCGTTCAGCGTGCGTGAGTGCGAGCGCAGGGTCCGCTCGACACGCAGTCGGTGCCGTTTCATCTGCCGAGCTCATGGTCCGCATGCCGCGCAAGCACAGAACCTCCAGCCTGGGCGAATTTGCAAGCATCTGGGCGCAGCCGTCAGCATCCCACGACGTGACACGCACCGACTCCACATGGAGTCGCGTGAGCGCCGGAAGCGCAGCTACCGCTGACGACAACTCCCGCATGTCCATCACCCATTCGTGCCAGCCCACGATCTCCACTTCCTGAACCCCCCAGTGCCGCCCTAGCCACCCCGTTGGAAGCATCATGTCCCTGTCCGGCGCTGGCCACCGCCTCCCCTGCTGCCACATGCACACATGCTCCAGGCGTGGCAACGGCAGGCGTGGCAACGGCGAGCGAAGCAGCTGCAGCGCGTCCACGAAACCCGCAAAGCCGCAGCGCAGCGTGCGCAGCGCTGTGCAGGTGCGCAGTTGTTCCGCGACCCGGCCGCTCATGGCCTTTGTACTCCACGAGCAACACGAAATCCCAGGTGCCCCCGCTTCAAGCTCCTCTAGGTGGTGCAGATGCTCCAGGCCCCAGAGGTCCATGGTCTGCGGGACATGCCGTCCAGCCACTGCTAGCTGGCGCAGGTGGGGCAGCGCAGAGACGTCGAGTTGGTGGATCCAGCGCCCGTCTTCCTGTATCCTCAGGCTTGTGAGTGCCGTGCAGCCCGCTAGCAGGTGCGAGACGTACGCCCTTCCGTTGGGCACGCGGACATCATGCATGCACAGCGTGCGCAGCTGCAGGGGCGGTCGCTTGAGTGCGTCGCCCAGGTGCGTCACTCCCTTGTACGACAGAGGGATGCGCGAGAGCGAGAGATGCTCCAGAGATCCGGCATGAACGCGCAGAGCGCGCGATAGCGCCGGCATAGTTGCGCCACAGCCCCCATCACGCACGCACGCGCGTGCAGTCCTCCGAGTGAGTACACAGGAAGGACGTTGGCTCCGAAGCGTGACCATGCAAGCACAGCACGCGCAGCATGCCGGCGGGAATGATTTGAAGAAAGAAGAGGAGATGAGCGGCCTCGCAGCATGTCGTGTCGTAGATGTGGAGAGTGCCGGAAGGGGTGCAGTGGGGGGGGGCAGCGGGCATGGGTGCATCGGCATAGGGTTTCCATTGCACAGCAGGCGCTAGGTGCGTGTGGTTCTTCGCGATGTGGGAGATCAGGCCTTCGCGGATGAGGCCGGGCGGGAGGCGGGCTATGATGGCCGGAGGCACGTACGGGAGCACAGCAAAAAAGGTGCTGTTATGCAAGCCGACCATGCGATACACCTGCACCAGTGGGGCGTTACAGACCGGCAGATGCAAAGGGGGTGAGCGACTGGCAAGCGAAAAGACGTCAAAGCGAGCAAATCATGCGGAACTGGGTCCTGCTTCGGACGGGTCATCACCACTCTGCGATAACATCCTCTCATGCCAGCCGAAATGTGCCAGCTATCGCACATGTGCAACTACCAGCAAAGATCTAGCAGCTGTGCCCGATTTCGAATAGCGGCATGGAGGACCTATTGGGCCAACTGTCTGAATCCAAACCTCTGGAAAACACTGGAGACTGCAAGTGCGTCCCCGGGCTCCCGGGGAGGTGCGGTGGCATGCTCATGTGTATATATGTAGTGCAGTGCCATATGAGGTACACTGTGATAGGACAAGGCCTCAGCAGCGATGCGGGACAAATGCAGGAAGTAAACAACAGAAACAACCAGGCAGGAGCAGCGCGGCCACCGGCTGCACCCGGCAGTGCCATATGGAGTGCTGTACAGACGACAGGTGTTGCAGTAGTGCAACATCCCGTGCGGCCCCTGGCAGAAGTGAACTTCCAAGGGACTGACATCATGCACCCGGCCGAAACGAAGTCCATCAGCATGCAGACTACAGCAGCAAGTGTACATGCATGTGCAACATCGAGGTTCTGAAGATGCAGTGCAGGCGCTTTGACCACAAATGCGTGACTCCTGAGATCGTTGTGCATGCACAGACTGATGAAAGGGTGTGCCTGCTCTGGAAGGTGCACACCAGGTCGAGGGCCTCACGATGTTCTTCGAATGGATGTACCGCGCCAGCGTCGACCACCGATGGGAACAACGAAGATGTCGCGAAGGTGTTGGTGAAGCGTGAGGCAATATCCACCAGCATACGGTCTCGTGTGTCTTCATCTTCAAGCAAAGTAGCCATCTGCAGAGTGGACGAAGCCTGATTAGAACCGCAGATGGTGGCAACGCACACGAGTGTCAGTCGAGAACGCCTCGGCCGGGAGCGACGATGGCGGTCGACCGGCACAGATCCGGATAGCCCAACGACACAAATACAATTCTTCTTGCTGAAAAATTGTATCAGAGGCCTGCAATCATCAGGTGGAGCCCATGGGAAACGTACCCAGAGAACTTCAAGTGCATCACCCGCGTCAAAGCTGCTCCCAGAGGCAACGGCCAGCCACTTGGTGAACCCGGCAATGGTAAAGCCGGTATGCAAGCCAATCGCCTCATTATATTCGACTTCTTGCAATAGGCGCGACCTCTTCAGGGCGACCTCGGACACCTTCGCCCTCGCCACCTTCTCGCCATGGGCAGTGCCCACGTTGGTCTCGACAACCGTTGCTTGTTCTGTCGTGGCAGCAATCGGAACTACCTATCAAATTAGGTGTCGATGTGGCTGCCATCATGTTGGCCGGTGAAGGTCACATCTAGTGCACACTCAGCGGCTCTCACACAATCATGATCAGCGGCGGCAAATAGCAGTTCTGTTCAAGGAATTGGCAGGCGGTGTAGGTTGAAGTTCGACATACTGATTTTCAGATTCAGTGAATATATACTGTCCGTCGTCTAGCGCCACACGCACTGCGTACTTGCCGGGGCTAGCAGTCGTCGCGTCGGCTTGTGCATCGCAACGCGTTACACACCACATCACATTCAGCGCACCTTCCCAGATCTGTCACGTGCCGCGCTATGTCGGTTGTGTCGGTTCGTTGTGGCTTTCCGCCTGAGACGGTTGCTGCTGGTTGCTGTCTGCTTGAGCGCTTTTGATCGTCTGCTGTCATGCCGTTGCCCTCGCTGCCGGGCTCTTGCGTGTGTCTCCGTGTAACACAGGCCTTGGGCTGGTGCCCTCGCACGTGCAAGTTTGCGACCTGGACCCTTGTCACCACTAAAGACGTCGGGCCCGATCGGGTCGGCACGGGGTTTCACGCCGTATCATTGTGTTCAAGGGCGTGTTCCACCACGTCAAGCTCTAATGGCTACCTGGTGCGATTGTTGGGAAATCATGCTGACCCGGATCACGGCTGTTCTATACATTGCCCTTTGGAAATGTTTTGACGTATTCGTATGGCTACTTGCGCGGTGGAACATGCGCTTCTCAAGACCAATACTATCATACAGGATGTCATCTCCGCGTGCTGCCGCTGTGACGGTATTGCGAGCCAGGATCGTCACATGAAACCCGGAACGATCAGCGCGAAGCGGTGACCCAGATGCCAGCGCACCAACCTCCCCCTTGATCAACTGAAGAAGTTGCAACGTGTGTGTTTTTAATTTTCCGTGAGATAGGTGGCACCATTCGCGTGGTGGTTTGCTGAACAGGTTGCAAGATGTGGTTCAGGTTCTGTGACATCCGTTCCCAATCTCGAGAACAACATGCCGCCTGATGTGCATATCCCACCAAGGTTTGAGCTTTGGTGTTCAAGGCTGCTCATAGGCCCCAAGGCAGCATCAGGATGGTGCAGCCTCTGCACACAGCCGTTCACCATGAGCAGCTGCTACTTTACCTCGGTGCTCTTTGGTCACGTTGCGCTTCTGCTTCTCTTCTTCGGCCGTGACGACAGGAAGGCATGGTATGTCGTGGTGCCCCACACTGCTGTCCTTGCGCCTGCTGGAGTTGTCGCCTGTGGGATGTGGAGAAGGGGGCCATCGTTTGCGGGCTCGCTGGCTGCCCAGATATGCAGCCTGGTTACCGGAGTGGATCACCGCCGTAATGCCCATCTGCGTGGGCCCAGACTCGTGGATCCCATATCGTGACCGCCTCCTTTCCACAGCTCTAATAGCAGTGGCAGTGCTGGCCACCGAGTGTGCACTGGTCTCCGGCGGGTCACACCTGTTCCACCGGTCGGATCCGCTCTGCAGCCTGCGGGAGCCACTGCTGACTGCTTTCAATGAAGCTGTCATGAACATCGACAATGCTATTGACCTCCAGATGACTCGAGTCGTGTACAACCAGTTGCTCTCTTCAAACACTGCCATGCACTTGCTGATCCACCTCGCATAAACAACCCCAACCAAGCAGCGCCAGTCCTCGGTGACACAGCGGATTTCGTAAGCCCACACTTGTAACCAGTCCGCATCAAGGTCACCTGCGAGCGCACATATGCTAGCAGGGCGCGTGTGCGATTGAAACCAAGCTTCCTGCATGCAGTCAGTGCCGCATCCTGCATGCAGTCACTGTTGCATCCTGCATGCAGTCACTGTCGCATCCTGCATGCAGTCACTGTCGCATCGTGCATGCAGTCAGTGCCGCATCCTGCATGCAGTCACTGTCGCGACGTGCCGATCATAGCTGGCATATGATCCTGTCAAGGGCCCAGCCAGTCGCTGCATGCGTTGCTGGGTCTTGCGTAGTAAAACGCTTCCGCACGGCTGTGTCCACTGCAGCTACCGCAGAGACTGATCAGTGCTGGGTGCCTGTGATCGTCATCAACACTGCGTGTAGGCCCGGGTGCAGTGCGTGTGGTTTGGCACGGCCGGCAAGTGCGCGCCGTTCGTGGCGCTAGCCTGGGTCATCATTGGCGCCGTCGCTGTCAAGACACTGCGGGGCTTTGTCTGGAGCATGCTCTTCAATGGCCTGCTCAGCCACGGCGAAGATCGGAAGTGGTGTGTGCGATCACCTACACACGCCTGCCGCTAGGTAGCCATGTCTTGCACAAGCCAGGCCTGCAGCGGCCCTCGCAGCTTATCACTGCACTCTGTGATTCCTGCGTCCGCACCCTCGTTCGCTGGCCTGTGCCTCTTCGGCCCCGGCCTGTTTCTGGTGTGTATTGCACAGATCATTCATCCGACGTGCATGCATGCTCAAACGGTGTGTCGCAACACCTGTATCCGCCCTTTACGCCTGCCATTGGCGGTGTGTGCTGCTGCCAGTGCGGACAGAGCCCTTTTTTTGCCCTGGCTTGAGTACAGCGTGTAGTGGAGTGGCAGGTGCTGCTCCGAAGTTGTGATGTGTGCTGTGTGCTGCTCCGACTGTCTGTGAACCCACACGCCCCGGTCCCTCGCGGAGTGTTTTCTACGCAGCACAGGGCAATGCTGGCCAATGCCTATCAGTGCATCGCACATGGCATCCACATTTCAGACAACGCGCTACTCCCA
Organism: Ulva compressa; assembly: GCA_024500015.1. Taxonomy (NCBI): domain Eukaryota; kingdom Viridiplantae; phylum Chlorophyta; class Ulvophyceae; order Ulvales; family Ulvaceae; genus Ulva; species Ulva compressa. The sequence continues at coordinate 14,182 of JALKAD010000006.1, read as the reverse complement.
CATCAATGTCACCGCCATGTGCTGCAACGATGCATTGCGCTTATGCATGGTGGGTGGTACCACGTGGTCCTCACTGCAGTCTGGCCATGTCTGGCCATGTCACCACGCTGCTGTGTGAGCTGAGCATAGGCACCGCCACGCTCCTCAACGCGGTCTCGCTCGCCGCTGGCGCGGCCAGCGCGAGCGACAACACGTAGCGCCGCTAACTCTCCTTCGCGCTTCTGTCCGTCGTCTTCACGGTCTTCGCGTTTTGCTTTGCCGCTTTCGGGGTGCACACCATGCTACGCGTGCTGCGCGCTACAGCAGTGCGCATCAGCGAACGCTTCGTGGGCCGTGTGCGTGTGCGGCCGTCGGAGCGCGCTGATACCCCGCCGAGCTGCGGCGTCGACGACGCTGCGGCGGAAGCGGCTGGGAGCGTTCTAGATACAGTCGGCGTTCTAGGTGCCCGCGATGTTACCCAGGTGCAACAGCTGATCCCCATGCAGAGGCGCCGAGTGTGCTGATAAATGTTTGGTGCATGTGCTTGGTGCACAAACGTTCCTGCGCACCAACCAGGTCACAAATTAATCAGAACACCGGAGTTTCGTGTCATATCGTCTACAGCTCCAGTGAGGGACGCATCGCTGACACGCATGCACGCATGCCTTGCATGCTGTGCCTGCGTGCTATCATTGAGTGGCTCCAATCGACCGTTGGACGAGTGCAGATGTTAATGACGCATCTGTTGCTGAGCTCCTCACGAGGGCAGAAGTGCCTCCTTGGGCTTTGACCAGTAGTGTCAGTGTGTGCAGGCTTCCGGCTTGCACGGCTGTCAAGTGCAGACCGAGGGTGCGACTGGGGCCGCAGACCATGCCGAAGAGCATGCGGCAAGAGAGGGAACAGCAGATGGAAAAGAAGGAATTGTCTACACCTGGACCTAAACCGCTGTCGTGTTGCGACTCCGCCACTCAGATGGTGCAGTCGGGACACAAGCAAGATGTGTTTCCTCTTGAGAGCTATCACTGCTGCATCCACATGCTGCATCCGCTGGCGGCTGGCAGATGCGCCTATCAGAACTGCTGTGCTGGACGTAGCACGTGAGACCAATCGTGCCCCCACCTAAATGATTCTGGTACCTCGTTCAAGGCCAGAGTCAATGGGCGGATCGAGGCGGTGGTGTGGCAAACAACCTGTGGCTGGGTCTTGTGGCTGCTGGTGTCTGCACTCCGTGTGCCGGCATCCGTGTGCCAGACACCCTGGTGTCTGCACTCCGTGCTGGTGTCTGCACTCCGTGCTGGTGTCTGCACTCCGTGTGCCAGCATCTGGATCTGACAGCAAGTTCGGTGGAGTGGCAGGATGTCGACAGATGCCAGGGATGCAAGCCTCCGCTCATGAGCACTCGCTGGCGGCCACGCTGAGGCAACAGCTCCCTAAGATCTTGGGCCCCGAGCGCTGTAGTCGTGGTTTCATTGGAGGCACTGCCGTGGCGGGTGGATGTGGGGGGAGCATTGACTATACACTCTGGCGTGCGTTGAGTTGGTTCCGAACTGGGGCTGTGGAGACCAAGCAGGGGCTTGTTCCACAGGCAGCAACGTGGTGCCGACACAGCGTGGGTCCGAGAAAATGGAGGGGTGTCCGGCAGGCAGGAACGTGCATACGGGGAACAGCCCCGGTGGTCCATGGAAGCAGATTGCACTGACTGAGATGTTGTTCTCGAGAAATTGAAGACTTTTTCGGGAAGTTTTTAGCGGTGTTGTGCTCGAACTGCACCCTGTTTCCAGCGGTGCTTGGCCTTAGCCCGATGCTGTGCAATTGAGGCCGCACGATAGTGTGGCCTCAATTCGCAGTCGCTGCACTTGTTCAGTGTCTCCTGTCCAGAAGATTCAGAGTGCCCTGTCCATCGAGGAATTGAGCTCTGTGGGGTTTGAGCGCAACAAGGAGCACGCAGCTAGACTACAGCGCAGCCAGTGGGGGGATGCGTCACGCTGTGCGGCGCAAAAATATTCGCGTGGCAGCGTAGCTTGTGCTCGTCCTGGTATATGCGTGCTTCCCCCCTCTGGGACTGCAGCACACGTGCTCCTCCATTTAATACGGGTGTGGCGGCCGTTCGCTCGCATGGGTATGCATGCCCGGCAGAGCCTCAATGATCGGGTCAACTGAAGCACTGGGCGATTCTGCTTCTGCCCAGGGAGCACCGCCCTGCCGAATTGGCCACCGGCTGGCAAACGGAACTAGTCAAGGTTAATATAGTCAAGGTTACTACACTTTTCGCTCCACGAGGTAGCTACCTCTTGGGGCGGATAGCAACTTGAAGCATCTTGCCGTCTGCACCAAACTCTAGTCTCCATGGCACGGTGGCACGGAAAGCAAGCGCCCAGATGTGCCACCGATCTGTAGCAAAATGTCCCATGATATCGACACCCATCAGTACCGAGCGGCCATCCCTTGTTGGATGTAATACATAGTGCGGGGCGAACTGGTGCATCGTGTGCCCCGTGCTCTGCTGTGAGAGACGTTACAGAGTTATGCTCCACAAGGTGGTAGAACAGACAGGCATGATTCATGGCAGTGCATCAAACACATTCACCATGGCCGAACTGTGCTGTGGGTGTGTGAGGGCTTCCCCAACTCGGGACCTCGGGATCCATGTGGCCATGTGCGCTAGCTTGCAGCGATATATCTGAACAGCACAAGTGTGTATCTTGGCCGGCCCGGAGTTTGTTCACGATGCAGCACGTGCAGGGCCACGTCGTATTGCATGAGCTGGCCAGCCCATATGGCGCCCGACTCGAGAGGCGCAAGCTTAGTACAAGCGTATTACAGATGCTGCGAGGTCAAAGGCCAAATATTTTGTCTGCCAGTGGGCCAGCTCATCAGTTATCGAATCTTTCCGGCATCGGGAGCCAGCGCTCATGCTTCCAAACCCCGGCGATCCGCAGCGCCCCGTCGTGACTATAACGCACAGCATGCTCTTAGGTTGCCAGAGTAGCCCTAGAATGGACTATATCAGCACCAGTATGGCTGGCATGCACGGTGCGTGCTCTGCTTGAGAACGGTGTCGTGTCAGCGCAGCGCGTGCGCAAGCCTTGCTCACATCTGCACGTGGAAAACACACAACTCTCTCTGCTAGAGGGCGGTAGACTATTTGCATCGCTCATTCTGCTGAAGATTTATGAAGGTGCGTTGTAACGGCCGCTGCCACGGTAGACTTGTGTGCCCATGTAGACGCGAAACGGCCAAGGCCTAGGGATGTTCATCAGCTATAGCTATCGCAGGACTCCGTACGTGCACTACTGCATGGCTCGCTGTCTGCCTCCCTGTCAAATAGGAAAGTGTGCATTACTATGAGGCAGCCTTGCACCACTCCATGCGATCTTGAAACCGGCGGGTACACGGTCAACATTCTGCGGATCTCGAGATCAGCGGTTACACGGTCACCATTCTGCGTAACACTGCGCAACAGTGCAGCCACAGAATTCTGGTTGCCTCGTGCACGAAGCCCCCGCTTTAGCTACCAACAGAGTCGCGTTGACAATTCAAACTTTCAAGACGACACATTTGCGGATGCATGTTCGAGCGATATCAGCATGTCAACTCCTTGCGGTGACGCCTGAGACTGCTCTCCCATGCGCCACCACAGGCGCAGTCAGGCCTGGCTCAAACTCACGATCCCGCATCTACGCGCCACGGAGTGCCAGGCCACCCCTTCAGCATATCATCACTGAATCACTGGTCGCCGCTAGACTGCGCTGCGGAGCGCCGTCGCAACCTGACATTGCTCCTGCCCCTGCGCACAAACACAAACTTAACCGAAGAACGCTTGCAGGCCTTCAGCCACACGTGCCGCGTGTCGACATGTGCTGTTCGGTGTGCCATGCTGTGTGCTGTGGCGCTCACTTGCACAGCGGCACCGGCAGCCGCGGCGCCGCCGTCCGCGCTGCGCGCCCTGCTGACCCCACTCCCCTCCCGCTCCCGGCTGCGCGAGCTGCACACCCCGCTGCGGCAGCTGCAGAACACTGACAACGTCGATGCCAGCGGAGGCGTGGACGGCGGCGCTGCCACAGAGTCTGGACGCGGGGGCGGTGAACCACCCCCACAAGGCCCCACATCGACTGTTGCAGGTGCGCTGCTGTTTCCGTGACCCCACTAACACCCGACTGTGCTGTGCTGTGCTGTGCCATGCTGTGCTGTGTTGTGTTTACTCGGATGCCAGTGGCCCTGGGGCAGGCACGCACGCGAGGTGACCGCTCCGGGCACAGTCTCACTTCCTCCAAAGCTCCCGTTCCGAGCATCTAGGCAGGCTGCCAGCACACCCGGCCAGCGTTACATCTGCTCCCGTGTCTTTGTGTACAAATCGGCTGTCTCTTTGTAAGCAGACCAAGATTGACCCCCACGCGACCATTTGCACTTTCATGTGCCCCGCGCACGCGCATCACCAATTGGCTGGCACTGCCCCCTTGTCCAGGCATCGGATCAGATCTGGCAGGGCAATGCGACCGGGCCACCTGCACGGCAGTGCCGCATATTACATATAACATGTATTTACACATGACGGCTCACGGGTGCGCAGTTCGTGCCGTGTCACCGCCTGGTCGGCTCACATCTGCCGGGTAGCATGTGAGTCTAGCATCTAGTTGTACATTCGCTTGATGACCGGAGCCCCTCGATGTAAGAGTACATATAATGGCTTGTCGACCATGCATGCGGACGGTGCTGCAGACGGAGACCTGCGCCTGGTCGGCCGCGTGGACATCAACGGCTTTGCCACCGGCGCGCTGCAGCTCTTCCACGACGGCGAGTTCGGCGCGGTGTGCGCAAAGGAGTTTGACGCCCCCGACGCGGCCGTCGCGTGCCGCCAGCTCGGCTTCGGCGCTGGTGTCGTCATCCAGCCGCTGCCGAACGACGCCGAAGTCGACAATGTCATCGCCCTCACGCAGGTGAGCACTCTGCTCCTTGCACAGCAAAATTGAACACGCGGGATCAGGCCTTGTATCTCATCGCCGCTGTGCACATCACTGTACACATCATGATGCCACTATGCAAGCGTGCCGCTCTGCCCGGAGCGTGTGCGATTCTTTGTGTCGACAGATCTATGTAGCGATTGCGGATGTAGGTGGGAGCCCCCCCCCCCCCCCCCCGGCTGCAACGGCGCACCCCTCTGCACACCCCTCAACATGCACACTCCTGCCCCCACCTATGCCGCCTCTCCGAGTCCCACATGCATGCTGCTGAACGGCGGTCGACGGCCGGCCCCCCCACGCTGCCCATGCTGCGCGACAGCCTGCAGGACTTCCTCGCGCCATTTGTGATAGAGAATCTGGGCTGTGCCGGCGACGAGGCCGGGCTGCTGGACTGCCCTGTGGCGGTGGCCGGCGACGACGGCAGCTTCGGCATGAGCTCTACGGTTCTGTATGACACAGCCGGCACCGAGGGCTGCGCACCCTTCCCCAACGCTCGCGACGTCGACCCCCAGAGCTCCTACGCCTTCGTCGCCTGCAGCCTCGGCGCGGACGCGGGTGCGACGGTCGCCTTTTCAGGCAGTGGACAGAAACCGTTGCAGTCTACCTGCACATTGATCAACTCAGAGGCTCCTGCAAGAGATCTCCCGCGCACTGCAAAAGCAAAACGGCCGTTCTGATGTACGCTGCACCACGTCAATGTTACATTAAGACTTAGTGTCACCGATTACACAAAACAGAATACGCTCATCGTAACGTAAGTTGCTGTCGTAAGATTACAGTAATTACCACCCAAAAAATTCTAAACACACCGCTCCCAGCATCCGCGCGCACAGGATTGGTACAGAATGCCAGCTCGTACACATAACTGCACCTTAGCCGTGCACAACTGCCCATTTCCTCCCGTGAGCGGGAAGTTTTCAGCGTCAGGCGCTCTGTGGGGTCGTCAGTCTTCCCGTTTGCGCGCAACTGCCCCACAGTTGCCTCGGGAATACAAAAGATCGCAATTCTCAAAAAATTTTCGTAAAGGTCACGTCATCGTCAATCTGCCTGTGGTAATCACCATCGTCACGTCATCGGTGACACTAATTGTGATGATCACAATGGTTTAATGCGGGGTGGTGGAGCTGGGCTCGGTCATTCAACAACCATGCATATACATGCGATTGTGGGGTGTCCGTACTGGTACCATCTTCTGCTGCGCGCAGATGCCAAGCTGCAGTTCTTGGGGCGCATAGGACTGCTCCCTGCGGGGAGCAGTGTTTGATCTTTGACCAACGGCTCGCGGGATTCGAGCGTTGCTGCCATGACTTCTGCTTGCGTGCTGCGTGCTGCGTGCTGTGCCCGCCACCTGTGCCACAGGCGTGCAGCAGTGTGTTGCAGAGGAGGGGGACCTGCGGCTGGAGGACGGCGGGACGGCGGAGGACGGCAGAGCACAGTTTGGGCGGCTGGAGGTGTTCTCCAACGGCGGCTGGGGCACGGTGTGCAACCGGCTCGACCGCTTCAGCTTCAACCTCAGATCTGACCCGGCAGCCTTTACGGCAGCGTCTGTGGGGGTGGCCTGCCGGCAGCTTGGCTTCGAGAGCGGCACGCAAATCCAGTCACAGGTGAGACCCCCTCTGGCCACAGTGAAATGCGGTGGCTGCAGTGTGAATGTTTGCCATGGTCGTGTGCTTGTGTTTACGGCAGTCCAAAGTGCCGGGCTAGGCTGCTTGGTGATTGTGCTGTGTGCTGCGCTGCGGCTGTAGATGTGACCACAGCGTGCCACTTCAATAACCCCCGAGCATCCCGGGAGCAAATGAGTCGTAAATGCCTGCATGCATGTTGACACGCAATCAAGTTGGCATTACGGCTCATTTGCTCCCGGGATGCTTGGGGTGGTCAACATGCATGCAGGTCATCTTCCTTGCAGATGCCGTGCTCCGCAGCACAGCACCCAACACAGCATCAGTATACTGATACTGCAGTACCCCGGCTGAGCACAGTCTTGCATGTACAAGGTGGCTACACGTGCAGTCATGTGAGTGCGTAAATCGCGCAAGCGCGCGTGCAGCACCAGGTGCAACTTGAATGGTTGCCGTGCAGGAAGTCTCCGACCCTGGAGAGCCGACAAACGTCACACGCATCCCGATCGCGATGGCCGGCGCGAGATGCGTCGGCAGCGAGGCCTCGCTGCTGGCCTGCCCCGGGCGGGTGCCCGTCTTCCGGTCGGACGAGCCGATCGTGGTCTGCGACCACTTCCACGATGTCTCCCTCGTCTGCTCCTCAGGCGAAAGCACAAGTGTGCTCAATCCGCCAATGTGCTGTGCTGTGCTGTGCTGTGCTGTGCTGTGCTGTGCTGTGCTGTGCCGTGCTGTGCTGTGCTGTGCTGTGCTGACATACCGTACTCCCGCCAAATATTGAACCCCTCATCTCTGATTTTGTTGCTGAGCATTCTCAATTACAGCAGCTTTGATGGACACTTTGAGGACAATTGTCGGATATGGCGGTCCATTAAGTTGCAATTGACTAAGGTACAGGGTACAATTCACACTGACCGATGCTGACACCCTGCTGAGCAGCTGGGGTCGTGCTGGACAGCACAGAGCACAGCAGGGTGCGCTTCCGACTGAGTGGGACAGCGCACCGCACAGCATGCAGCACAGCAGGGATCGCGCACCACAGCATGACGCGCACCTGTCTGAGTGCCGTCGCTGCAACGCCGATGCCGTTAACGCGTTGCCATTGTGGTCGAGCCATGTCCCGCCATGTCCCGCCACGGTCCACAGCCGTGCCTCAGGCACACGAGGCTATCACAGCACGCATCAGCGCTCGATGCCGACTCGGAGCAGGGAGGCTTCGAAGCGGCACAGCCCCGGCGTAACACACCGCAGTGCATGCAGTGAGAACGTTTCCAGGAGACTGTAGCGCAATACTGAATCTGTTTGTATTTCAGCTTGTGTACGGCATTTGGCCATGGCTCATGTGTTTGGTGCATAGCCATGCTTGCTTGCCTTTGTGTTCTACCACGTTGTGCTCCACTTATCTCTGTAACGTCTCTCATGCATGCAGTGGACGGGGAGCTGCGGCTGCAGGGGGGGGAGATGGCAGCGGAGTACGCGTACGGCCGCCTCGAGGTCTTCCTGCGGGGCTTCTGGAGCGACGTCTGCCCGACGGAGCGTTTCACCCCTGCCTCGGCGCAGGTGGCGTGCCGGCAGCTCGGCTACGATGGCGGCGCCAGCTTGCTGTTCCCGCGGCCCTTTGAGGACCCCCTTATCTTCGTTGAACCCAATATGGTGCGCCATCAAGCCAATCTAGTGCCTCATCAACCCAATACGGTGCCCCATCAACCTAATATGGTGCGCCATTAAGCCACTCATCAGGCCGCTCCTGTCACTGCTGCTCTGCCTGCATCGGGCGCGTGTTACGCAGAGATCGATCGAAGCAGGAGCCGTGTGTGACTGTTGCAGTTCACGCTTCTGTTGGTTGTTGGTGGGGGTGTATGCTCAGGGCGGTGCAGGGCACGCACCGTGGGCGCCTCACTGGCACAATCAGAAGCGCTGCCAGCTCTTGCATCCCAGAAGCTCGGCCCGTTCGAATCCTTCACTCGGGCACATGCATCACAGCATTTCATTCGTATGCACCACTGGCAATGTGCGCGCCACCCTTGCATAGAGGAGGTAGACTCTGCTCAGGCTCCATACGAGTCGCAGAGGCAGTGTCGCACACCAGTGTACAGCATTTGCAGGGCACTCGTGGCAACAGACATGCATGCTGACATACTAATTCTGCACAAGTGCATGACAATTTCCCCACAATTGTAATTAACCTTCACACACGTCGGTGGAGGAAGTGCCTGCTGCCAAAGTCACATGCTATAGTAGCTACTTAACTCAATAGCCCGTGCCGTCTCCACACAATTTGCACACAACCTCCATGCATGTGCAGCCTCTGGAGGCGTACCTGCCTGTCGGCCTTGCGGCCGTCAACTGCTCCGGGGACGAGGCACGCCTCACGGCCTGCCCCTCCGACCCCGAAGCGACCCCCCTCTGCATCAACAACACCGACACCACCGTGCTCGCCTGCGCCAACTCCGCCGCCGGTGCGTGTTCCCCCGTTTGTGCCCTTCCGTACGCGTCAGTCCAGCGCCTGACAACATCCTGAACTCTTCCCCAGGAATGCTGCGACTCACATGACCATTCATTCTGACATCCGATCACAGAGTGTTCCGAGTGTATCGTGTGTTACACAGTGATAGATCTAGGACCCAGCAGCGCCGAGGCAACAGACCAGGCAACACGCAAAAAGACAGACAGCCCATCGCAAGTACCAAGGCTACTCTCCGCACGAGCAAATGCCAGAACGAATTCGTTCAAACTTGCGCTGTCATGAAAGTGTATCGTGTGTGAATGAACTCACGGTACACTTGAGTCCCATCATGCAAAGTTTGTCAACATGCATGCACGTGCACTGTGCCAGGAAGCCCTGCTGAGCGCACAGATACTCTAGCACACCCGAGAACCTGGTCTGTTTTGAACCATAGCGCAGTCGTGCATCGAGGGGCGCTGAGTCAGCGCACACCTCCTTCCTCCTCAACTGCTGCATCGCCATGCTTGCTTGCCTCTGTTCTACCACCTTGTGGAGCACACCTCTGCAACATTTGTCACTGCTCAACGTGAGGTTCACGTTCACATGCCTCGCGGTCACTCAGCATGGTGGGAACCGGCCAGGCATCCAGCACGCTGCAGGGGCGGAGCGCATGACTGCATGTATGTCAGGCCATGTGCACGCCGTCTGCATGTGGGGCCAGCAAGTCCATCGCCGGCGTGCAGACTGCTGCAACTTTGTGTGGCCCACACTGTCCATGCACATGAAACCATAGAGACCGTACTCGCACCGTGCAGACTGCGGCATCGAGGCTGCCGAGGAGGACGGCGCAGTGCGGCTGGTCGGCGGCTTCGGCTCCCCCTGTGGCCCCCTCCTCTCCGGCATCGTTGAGATCTTCCACGACGGCGAGTGGGGCGCCATCTGCGGTGGCCGCACCGACCCGAACAAAAACCCCACCCTCGCGCCCGACGTCGTCTGCCGGCAGCTCGGCTTCCCCCACGGCACCGTCGTGGACGCTGTGCAGCCGGGGCCTGCTGGTGGTGGTGCGGATGGCGACAACGTGGAGGAGGTGCAGCCGCCGGTGGGCCGCATCTGGTTGCAGGACCTGCTGTGCCGTGGCCTGGAGGAGCGTGTGCTGGACTGCGGCCTCGTGCCAGAGACATTCCTGAGCCGCGAGGCCGAGGAGAGCTCCGGCGGGTGTCAGGACAGCAATAAGCTGCTGAATGTCGCGTGCCGGCAGTTTGCGGTCGAGGCCGCGCTGGAGGAAGTCACGACGCCGGGTGCAGGTGCGGGGCAGCCGCTGGTGGACGGATGTACATGCATGACTCGCATGCATGTGGTTTCACTGCCTGCAGTGCCATGGGGCCGCGGTGTGGTGTCTGATTGCAATCCGCATGCTGTACGCAGCACCGAAAGCAGATTAATGGCGGCGCAGGGGCATTTGGTGGCCTGAACTCTGTGCAACCCAATGGCCTCTCACAGACTGAGGCCGCCTGTGCAGAGGAGGGCGATCTGCGGCTGCTGGAGCAGGTGACCATCGAGAATTGGATCACCGGGGAGCTGCAGGTTTTCTTCGAGGACTCCTGGAGCCAGGTGTGCAGCATACCAGCAGTTTCTCCCCAAGACATTTGAACACTGTCACACGGTCGGTCCTGTCAGCGTCCACACAGCTTGCCTGATACATGCAAGACACCGACGGCGAATTCTGGCACTTGACCACATGACCACTGTCCACTATGCGCACATGTACACATCACACGAAGGTCCCCATGCCGAAGCTTCCTGTTGTGAAACTGAACGTCAGTGGAAGGCTGGGCTGGGGGTTAACATTCATTGCAGACCATGCAGTGGTGGCTCCAACAGTTCGTGTCAATCAGTGGCTTATGAGCGCAGCCGACTCAGCGCAGCCGACTCAGCACAGCTCACCGACACATTTCGGCCTCGATCCCGCGACCTTGCAGGTGTGCGCGACCAACTTTGACGACCGCGACGCGGCCGTCGCGTGCCGCCAGCTCGGCTTCGGCGCCGGCTCCGTCGCGGCGGACTTTGCGACCTCTGCCGGCGCGGACGGCACTGACGCGGTGGATGCGGAGGTCGCCGTCACCAACTCGGGCTGCCGCGGCCGAGAGGCCCGCCTGCTCGACTGCCCCCTCTCTCGCACCGTGCTACTTCGCGGTATTAGCCGCGGGTGCCAGAGCAGGAGCTCCCTGCCGCTGCGCCTCGCCTGCGTGACCGACGCTCTCCCTGGTGCGCTGTTGGCTGTGCGCCTGCTGGGCCGTTGCTGGCTGGTATGCCTGCTGTGCTGACCTTTAACAGGGTGTGCGTGTATACTTTGGCCATGTGGATTGGAAGGTGAACTACTAGTAGTACACGCCGCAGCCTACTGCTAGTAGCAGGCCAGTGGTGCGTGCTGTGCCTGCCACACTGCCGTGCTGTGCCTGCTGTGGGGGTTTGCCACAGATTGTGCCGGCATGTGCGGCATGCACACGCCATGAACCGTGTGGCACGCAGACAGTGCGAACCGCTCTAAAAACCTCCAGACTTGCTGTGCTGTGTCCCTGCATCTCCCCAACAAAGCGGGATTTGTGTACCATGGTGCCCTGTGGGGCTGCTGTGCGGTGACGAACAGTTGTGTCGCTGCACAATGGAGTCTTTTCTTGAAGATGCTCAGGGGCGGCGGGTTGCAGGGGAGGAGGGAGCGCTGCGGCTGCGCGCTCTGGATGGCGGTCCAGTGCTGCCGACCGGAGCGGACTCGGGCTTACCGGAGGTCTTCCATGCTGGCGCCTGGGGCACCTTCTGCCGCTCGCTCTCCTTCAAGCCGGCTGGTGATCCTGAATATGACAACCCGTTTCAGCCTGACCCTGTGCGCTCCCTGTTGTGCGTGCTCTCTGCTGTGCGTGCTCCCTGCTGTGCGTGCTCTCTGCTGTGCGTGCTCCCTGCTGTGCGTGCTCCCTGCTGTGCGGGCTCCCTGACATGCGTGCTCCCTGCTGTGCGTGCTCCCTGCTGTGCGCTCCCTGCCGTGCGTGACTGCCGCCATGCGACGCTGTCACTGCTCAACTCATGCGCCTACGCCTTCAACACTGCCATGCGTGATTCAGGTGTTATGCATGCAACATATGCAACCTGTGGCCACTCCGCGGCACGTGCAAGTTTCCTCTTGCATTGTGTTACGTTGAGGCACACTGTTTTCTACCCATTTCACGAGCCCCGGCAAGCATCAACCGTTTCCGTCACCGTGAATCATGACCTGTGATGCACTGAGCACGGGTTCATGCATGCGTGCACATCAGCCTTGAACAGGTGTCAGCACAGGCCCCGCACCGCGTCGAAGTCTAAAGCATGTCAGCACCCGTCCTAGCGTGCACGAAGCGCCTGCCTCTGCATAAGCAGCCGTTCTCCACCCGGGCCATTCAAAGCACGCGGCATATCTTGCGCCAGAGCACCCATGCCGTCGATACCCAGGTATTCCCGGGTATGCCCAGGTATACCCAGGTGTGCCCAGGGAATCTCACAGACTGACACGCTCGTTCTTCCAGCGTGCGCACTCGCGCAGCATGCAGCTGCTCCTCTCAGAGTGCATGCCATAGACACGTGCATACACATCTCTCAGCTCAACTTGAACCCTCCACACTTCCATCCCATAGCCCTGCACACATCCACAATGGATGTTTTTTGGGTGGTAATTACACCATAACATTACAACAAGCACATTTACGTTACAATGGCGTCGTAATTTCAGTTTAATGTTATAATCGGGGACACTATGTCCATTTCAAAGCCCTGCAGACACGTCCATCCCACAACCCTGCAAGCACGTGTCAAGCACCCCTTACCACACGACGTCGATCGAAACAGCCGCACACACATGCGTGCTGGCGTGCAGGACAACGCGGTCGTGCTCTGCCGGCAGCTCGGCTTCCAGGACGGTCTCATGCTCTCCATCGAGGCCGACACGCTGGCTCCGGGCACCACCCTCGCGCCGCCGTGGCTGGGGGGCTTCCGGTGCGAGGGCACAGAGGCGGCGGTGCTGGACTGTTCGCTGCCCGGCTTGGGCAACACTGTCACCTGCGGCCCCCCCCAGCGCCTCTTCTGCTCCCCCGTGGGTGTGAACCCGAACCCTGTGCTGTTCAATGTGTGAGCTTAGTGATTCCAGCCCGCAGTGGGCGCCAGTCTCATGTTGCCTCATGTTGCGCAGTTCCTGCACCGTGCATGCATGCGGTTTCACACGCCCAGCTGCTGGTGCGTGCATTTCTCGCTGCCGCCGAGGTACGCGCTGCCTGGGACCTTCACCCAGTGCCTGCGCCGGGCACGGCCTGCACAACTCCCCTGTGAGTGCAAATACCGGCACAGCCTGAGTGGACTGAGTGGAACGGACATCTGCACACGCTTGATGGAATTCAGAGCGATGCCGCAACCAGCTGTGTCACGGAGTGCGTGCCAAGCATAAGTGACGAGGGGGTTGATGATGATGGCTTGACACGAGTGTTTGGGGTGAATGAGCACTATCAGTATCGACATTTACGTGGAGCACCTGTGACACCTGTGAGCCGGAAACCGCTAACAAAACTCTGATTGGTCACAGGTCTGTGAAAACTGCACTGTTCAGTGACTTATGCCCACAGGCGAGCACAGGTGCCCACTGGTGCTACACGTAAATTTCGATACTGCTAGTGGAGGAGGTTTCCGGTACTGACGACCTAGAAAGCTCCATGAATGCCAAACCGTGTATTCATTGCATCGCGAATGACCGCCATGCATGCCACTTGTTTTGACCACAGATGACGATTTCATACGAACAGCAGTCCTGCGTTCGGACAACAAAGTAAATCACAGTTACAGGCTTGTCGAAGGTGACACTAATAATCCGCAACTATCATGCATAATCAGAATGCTTGGGGCTGCTCTCATCCGTTTGAGCTGCATGCAGAGGAGGCGGAGGGAACCGCGCGCCTCGTGGACGGCTCCGCCGATGCCGGAGGCGCATGGGAGTACGGCCGCCTGGAGGTCGTGTACGACGGCTTCTGGACAACCCTGAGCGAGAACGGCGGCCAGGCGCTCGGCCGCCGCGGCGCAGACGTCGCGTGCCGCTCCCTCGGCTACGCGGCCGGCGCGCAGGTGTACGCGAGCAACGCGTCGCCGCTGCGGGGTGACGGCGTGGA
>JALKAD010000500.1:0-12601 GCA_024500015.1 Ulva compressa | reverse complement strand
GGGCGCTGGCGTTCATCTCCGTGTAACACAATCGTCAAAGCATGTCAACACAGCGCGTTGGAGAGGCTATTGGTACGGTCAGCGGATAAACAGATTTTGGCTACTCCCGTTTTATTCAACCTTTCATGTGACGTCAGCACTGGTACCGCACTGATCAATACACTGACACATGAGACTGCATTCGGAATCAAGTAGACAGGCGAGGCACACTTGTGGTAGTCAGACCATGTTGTCTTGGATATTGTCGACGCGCTGGCAATTGATGTGTCGAGAAGTGCATCAATATGGCCAAATGTGTAACATCTGTTGCGCTGGAATGGCCCATTTGAGCCGCCATGGAACTCCTGCTGTCTGGTATGCATGTGTGGAGTCCCTGCATGCTGGTAGTCTGATGGACTTCCTGCAGCCCCATGGAGCCTCACTGCCCTCGGAACATGGCATGCATGCCAGAACTGCAGCTGCATGTGTACCGGTTTTGGTGGCAGTGGCCAGGGGTGCACACCTGAGTGGTCTGGTTGACTGTTGTAGATCTCAAATGGGGGCAAGCCAGTGGCGTGTGACTGCAGCGCTGACCAAGAATCTACTGCTGCAGGTCTCGCCTGAGATGTTTCGGTGACACCGTACTGAGTCGGTGCATCGGCCTACACTTGCCTGATACATGGTACATCATATCATTCCAAGATGTGGAAGCTTTCAAGTAATACTATAATGGATGTCTCATAATGCATGCATACGCATCGCAGTTCAAGTTATTTGTAAATCGGGGATCCCCATATGCATGAACGCGGGTCTCACCACACACAGTACCACAGTCAGTAAGTGACGTTGCCATGTGATGTGCGTGCGGCCGGCATGTTGTTGGTGGAAGAGATGGCCAGAGTGAACCTTACTGACTGGAATTGCCGACAGGGGGAAAGGTTGAACGCTCACCTGAATAATTTCCGTGACTGTATCCTTCCGCTTCTTGTGTCTCCAGACAATCGCGATGTATGCGACGAATCCGCACATTCCCAAAGCAACAAGAACGGCAATGGCGACACCAACAATGAGGGCCACCGGGGTGGGCTCAGGTTCAGGGGGGCTTGGCTCCTCATAATCTGTTCTGCCCTCCGAGTCTGCCTCATTCGTCATCAGATCAGCTGGGGCTGGCGCTCCCTGATCGGATGTGAATTCACGTGGTGTAGTCAACGGTACATCCGCCGGCGCCTCAGCCAAGGCAGGCGCTAGCGCTGGTGGTTGTCCAGTATTGCGGGGGAGGAAGTCAGGACGGTACGCCGACTGCGGTAGTGATGCAAGCGCCTGTACACAGGGCGTCAACTTTGTTCAGAATTGTGGACACACACTACAATCCAATTAAGGGGGGACTACACAAGGGGGGGGGGGGGGGGTTGGGGGGATTGCATGGTCTGTTGTGTCCTCTGGTGAAATCCGGTGACTCTATCAATGTTGGGGTCTCGCCCGAATCGCACAAATGACTGACCCCCCCTCCCCTTGTGTGTGGAGTCACATGCAGCTGAGCACGCTGTTGTGCATAGCCATGGGGGACGGGATATCGAAGGGCGTAGCATGTTTGCTAACAGAGACAACAGATCTGATGAGCGTGTTAACACAAGGGACGTGTGGTCTGGAACAGTCTGTTTCAAGACTGAAATCCAAAAGTACAATTTTCTTGAGGGTATAGACAGCACCTGCTGTGTCGCGATAAACCACGGGTCTGACGACTGCAGTGGCGGCGGCGTCCGTGCAGTGCGGTTGGCAAGGTTTTTTAGCTGCAACGGCTCAATAGTGGTCCACGAAAGCCCCTCCAAAGCCTGCATGCCTCCTGGGTCACTCGATCCGTGGTTTATCATGTCAAGTCTGGGCATATACAGCTGGTGTGTAGGACACTTTATCAGTTCTAGATTTGTTGTACAAGTTCCATGTCTGCACATACATGGGTGGGACGCACGGTGTGCCGGGTGTCATCACTGTACACCCGTGCCCCATAGGCGACCGTGATTGAATGTGTGCTGTGTATGTCCTTGAGTGTACAATTCTGCAGCGCGAGAGTGGAGTTCAAGCCGAGAACATTTAAAGTAGCGAATATCTGTTTCCACTCGCCTGTTGTCTTTTGGGTGTAGGAAAGGTCGCTGAACGTAGATGAGTTGAAGTACATGTTGCTGTGCGACACTTGCACAGCTCGATTGTGCGTTTCTTCTCCTGATAGTGCATTGAAAATGCAACCTGCAAAAATAACTGATGTCTCCCTCATTTTATATTAATGTCATGTACTACGGGCACACATGGCCTTGTATGCAGATGTGGATGTGAACCCTACACAATCCAGCTCTCTCATGATCAGTGACAATGTGCAATAGTCAAATTGATCAGCAAATCAGACGTGGGGGAAGGCTCAATCAGGCCGTGAATGCGTTGATAACATCCGGGTCTACCGCCTCAGCAATAAAACGTAAAAATTTTTTTAATTGTAGTTGAGCGGTAGAACATTTCGTTTTGGTCGGAACCAACATTGGCAATGTTGGGTGTTGGGCCACACGGTAGTACTAGCTAGTATATAGTAGAGTACACTAGTACAATTACAATGTTTCACGCAGCGCTTGCGATGCGATACACATAAACCATTTAGCATAGCTCCACAAGGTAGATGCCTTGTCCCGGGTCGTATATAGCGTAGCGCTTAGTGACACTAGCACTGGCAACAACTGGCAGCCTCACTCCCCGCCATCAACACAAGGGCAGCAATACGTGCACGGATGGAAAGTTGCACTCGTTCTTTTTTTCGACCATCACCTTCGTGCCCGCAGTTTTATGAAAGTAGGCGCCTGCCAATCCTGTCAAGATCAAGTCATTCTTAGCACATCACAGCCTGAACCTAGTGCCTAGGACCTGATGCAATCATGCACGGTGTGATGAGATCCTTCCATAAAGCATGGGTGATTTTAGTGTATGCATTGCAGTTGCGTGAACTCTGTTCGGTCCGCCACCTGGTTTCCCAGCTGGTTTCCCAGCTGTGTTACACGCCTTTGCTGGTAAAAGCACAGCAAAGGCTCGTTACACAGCTGGGAGTGCACCATGTATATGAACACAATAGTCAGGATGGAGTGCAAGACAGAGTGCATGCGCTTAGTGGCCTGAGTGACGTGTGAAACGGTGAACGGGAGTATGTGTACATGTTCACATGCTGCACTAATGCCTCTCATTGCATGTGCACATGCCTAGAGTACATGTCATCTGCTGCTATTGGGAACTTGTTAATACGTGTGAAGCATGCTTGCGATACCAAGATGTCACACCTTCTGCATAGAGACCACCCCCCGATCTCAAAGCATCGATCCCCATGGCTGTTGATAGCCGGTCTCCTTGAACTACAGTGTTTGTCATGTATATTCGCCCCCATGATCTCAGCCGAACCGCTGCTGGACTTGACGAAACTTCAATGAATTGGATGTGCAGCGCATCTAACCACAACTGCGTACGATCGACTCGGAGAAGGGTTTCGGAAGTCAAGATCACACAGCGTGGCTCGATCCAAGGTACACCGTCTGCACTGCTTAGATTGAACATCTGTGCGGCTATGGGATCGGCGGGTTGTTTACTGCATTTCCCCTGCATCCGTCTATACAATGTAAATGCTCTTGCTGACCATGCCAATGATTAGGGCTATACACATATTGCATGGCGTCGGACAACAATCCGTACACTGAAAATGGGCCGGATTTCGTCCGTGGCAAATCAACACTGTGTTGGTTTTACACGCAGGATTCATGCCCTTGTTTCAGGACCTTTTGAATGCCTGTGCCAGTGTGCGGCTAGAACCTGCCATGTCCCTGTACATTTACAGCTTGTGGAGTGCCGCCACAGGAAGTATCGCACCCTGATGGACCTAGTGGATTCTCCCACATACCCAAGTTGGTAAATGTCCAATCCAGCCTTGACAATTGGATCATTCGATTTTGGTAGCCCGCGGAGGTCAAGGTGTTCATGAATCTCGATGTCCTGCACTCCGATCTGGAAGGCCTTCTGGAACTGGTCAGGGGTGTACACGGCGGCAACGCTTGCGGACTGATTCCCCTCCACCCCCAGCTTGGGAGGTGGGATTGGATTTGGTGGCGGCTCTGATGCGTTCTGCATCTGAGCCGTGGTGGCAGCGGCAATTGCCTGCACCGAATACAGCGGCGTGCGCGGGGAGCTTGGGTTGGGGAGACATGCGCATGTGATGCATCGTTTCACTCAGTGAATGAAGCACGCAAACCAACAGGTGTTAGATGAAACAGTTTCGGCAGAGTGTCAAAAGCTTGCAAAGATTACGAGGTGGATCTTTTCGATTGAGAGATGTTCGGATGGGTGCATACCTCTCGAACTGACACAATCCACGCATCCGCCATTGCCAGCTGCGGAACAGCTTCAGCAGGCAGGGAGCTGTCAAGTACGGACAACGGAGATGGTCTCGTTGGATCGTCAAGCCATGGTTGCAGGATGTCAGCCCCGTCCCCAGAGCTGACAAGGTTGCCAGCAGTGTCCCACCGCATGCGCGAAGTAGTCACATTGCTGTATGTCACATTGTCCACCACGACTATGCCGCCGTTGGACCAGAATAGATCAACCGCATCTATATTCTGAAACACTGTGTCCTGTATACAACCACATGCAGGCTGAATTCAATTTCAAACATTTCTGTGGCCAGTATATATCTGCTGATACTACCGGATACCAAACAATCCTCAGCCGATCCCCGAAAACGGCTCGTGCCACGGCGTTCGTGCCCTCGGCTGCGGTGGCTTGTGGCCGCGGCGTTGGCTGTGGCGCAGGGCTGAGCCCGTCTGGACTGCTGTGGCCGGATCTGCGCTTGCCGGGCGCGGTGGGCCCGGTGCATGAATTGCCTGTGTTTGGCGTGTGCGTGGTTTGCGCGATGCTGTGTTGTGTGTGCGATGTTTTGTGCGTGTGTGTGTATGTGTGTGCGATGTGTGTGCGTTTGCGCCGGCGCCGGTGTGTTCTAGTATCGCTAGCATTTGCTCGGACGGAAGGGGGCCTTGGGGCTTGTGGTAGTTTGTATTTTTCCCTGTTGACTGCTCTGTTGCCTCGGCGCTGCTGGGCCCCTAGATCTATCACATTGTAACACAGAACATCCAACCGCAATTGTGCACTCGGGATGAGCAGTACACGAGAGTACTGGCAGGTGCTCCATGTCCATTTAGTACACTTGAAACATCAGGTGCATGCATCTGCACATGCAATTGCAGCCCTGCTGATGTCCTGTGTGTTACTAGCGTGCGCCGCTGCGACATACATGCTACGACACGGAAGGTCAGTGCTTGAACATTGGGGCTCAGTATGCATGTAATCAGCTAGCGGCTGGTACGATGCGTCAGATGTGGGTGCCCACAACATGGGCTATGTTTGATTTACACAAAAAATGGCCACGTACCACATGTTCCCACAATGCAGCTGGTTAAAATTTCATCCGACAACAAGGTTAAAGTCTAGATGGAGTGGAGTCGCACTGTGACGGTGATAGACGCAGAAGAGCTATGTAAGCCGAAGACTCCAGAGAAGCGGAATGCATCCTCGTCGGCTATGTAATGGATGAAGGAATTGCGCTGAACTATGTTCGAAACAGTCGAGTTGCTTAACACGATGGAGCCCTCTTCCGCGTAGAATGCTGTAGTTTTACCTCCGATGGTGTCGCACTTGCAGCCTGAAGCAACACGGCTCAAAATCATGCAAGCGACAAACCAGTAGCAGATGTCTGCGCTATGTAAACCGGGGGGGTATGGGCAGCTGCAGCCATCAGTTCGGTTCGGGCGAGGTCCCAACCCAGTTGCACACGTGGGCACACACAATGCACACTCTAGAGCTGATGCATCCATCGCGGGGACACCCCTTTCAATGCAGTTAAGGGCAATTAAAGCTGAGGGCAGACCCCACCATAACCCCCTTGCTTGTTGTGGTGCATGCTAATCAACACATGATGGTACATTCCCTGTAATCATGTAGGTACTTCCAGAAGTGTACACTGGTTTGAGGGGCACCAGCACAGGATAACCTCAGCACGTACCGTCAAAAATTGCCTTGCCCCCCCACTTCACCAGAGCGGCGCTTACATTAAAGTGCCCACTTCCTTGCACTGTCAAGCGCGTGCCATACAGCTGGGCTGCATCATATGCCCGGATCGCCTCGAACCTGTAAACTGTGGTCGGGCGTTCTCGCAAAAGTAGTGCATCCAGCCACAGCGGCCAAATAGTCCGGATCATGACATGGTCACTGATGATGACGCATTGCGGAGCTGCCCACAAGAAGTCCGGGCCAGGCAGCCCAAATGCGGAAGCCAGCGGCGGGGCTGTGTTGCAGCTGCCCTGCAGCAATAACAAATGGTAAGGTGGATTACGTGGAATGTAATCTCACTTATGGTGGGAGTGGCGACGGTGGACCGACGGACTCTGGCCTTCGGTGTCTACAGGGGTCTGCAGCACTGCTGCAAGCTGGAGGTTCTGCAGAGTTTGACTGTTTTTAGGCTGGTGCGCGTGGCAGCTCGCCACGCCGAGTAGGAATTCGTTGCTAGTGCTACGCAGCTTTCAGCTATACCTAAGATCCCGCCCGCCCGGCGCATTCTGTTGTGCAGGTGTAGATGATCCAAAGGATTCCAAGTGATCCACAAGGGTTCTCCGCATGTGGGCTACTGGAGCGTTCTTCCAGTGACCCCCCAGCGGACTGGGCCCGGGCCCATGGCCTCTCTCTCAGCGGTTCTAGGCAGTAGTGGAGCTCCTCAAGGGGTGGAGCCTCTGGCCTCCACGTGCCTCCCGGCACCGGTGTTTACGCAACACCGCCGCCGTGTGGCCATATATATGTTCCGTCTCAGCATGTTTGCATGGCCAACATTGGCTGCATTGGAGATCGTGCCTTCTGTGAGGCATTTGTACAGTGCTCGTATCATGCCAGAGCCTAGATTTAGGCCTACCCCCGGGTTCCATGTAGCCACTGTTGGCAGTGCGCACCGTCACCGAATACACATCGTTTTGGAGGGCAAGACGGACAGAATCGACTAATCTTTACAGATGCCAAAGTTTGCTCGCAGCAAAAGGAGCCGTGCGCGTCCAGAAATCATTTGCGTTGCGAGTTTGACACAGGCCTAACACACACTTGACCTGCAACAGACGCAGCTACACCACTCTTGCCGCAATGCCAGGCGTTCTGCGATGCTGAATCAGCTTCAGCAGATAGGTATTTAAATACTTTGTGGCTTAGGCGGCGTGCGCGATCGTGTTAGCTGAGTAGGAACTCGTGAAAGCAAAAAGGTCATACAGCGCATGAGAGGAATACACCACTGAATCAGTTTTCTCCACCCGCATCGCAGAACAAATAACGCAGTCCTGACCGCTCTGCAAGTGTTCAATACCTTTCAAAGTACGGGGCTTGTTGATTCACTGTGCGCTCCACATTTTGCCTCGGGGGGTTTTAAGGTCGAGAATCCGGGAGGTAGGCCTTAACAGGTATAGCGCGTATCCACGCCGCGGCCGTTACGCCCTACAGTAGATTTCACAAAGGTACACGGAATAAGTGTAAATTTAAATGTAAATAGAAATACTTGCCGTAGCAGATCAGGCCAGGACCCTGGACGCGAAGGGGTAAACCAACAAGAAAATTTCCGGCGGAAATACCCCTCAGGCGTGCGCATGCAAGTCACTGTGCTATGCGATTTGGCCACACGTCTGTACAAGGGGTTGCTCATCATGATGAGCCCACACTTAAGCGCCAGAATTAAGAGCGCCGCGATTGGCGCTTAAACGGTTAAGAGCGTCTCTAAGAGCGCCGGTGGTCGCGCTTAATTTCACAGTGTGCTAACAGCGTGCCTAGCAGCGTCAACCGACGCTGCTAATATCAAAAAGTGCTAACAGCGCCGCTATGAGCGCCGACATGCGCCGATAATCTCAGATGCGATTAACAGCGGCCTTAAGAGCGGGCCATGACGGCCATTGTTTGCACGTATGTGTGAGCGCACAGCACCGCGCAGTGCTGAAGGACCTGTTTCAGTGCTGCTGGAACTCCGGTCAACCCTCTGGTTTGATACTTACAACTGGAACTGGCATATAAGTTGTGGCGCAGTGCGTCCAGCGACCTGTAGCTGCGCGCAGGCGTTGTCGCTAAACAGGTCGCTGCATGTATACTGCCTCGCCTGTCCATCATGGCGACGCAGACGACAACATGTATATACCAGATCATGAACTGCATGTATCCCATGTTTGTGTTCCCACATGCAAAGCGAATGCGTAATGGTCGCGACTGCAACGTCGTACATTCGAAGACCAGCGCGCCTTGCAGTGTACGATAACAAAGCAAGTGCAAGTACAGTCGCAGCGCATCAATCAGATTGGTGTATGAGTGGAGTCAGACCTCCGGAGTGTAAGATTCCGAATCATCAATGGCATTCAACAGCTACAGCCTGTTTGTGCACACGATGAGGCGCTGAACTGTACAGACGGTACACAAACGTGCACAACACAGGACGTGATGCATCAGGTGTAACATATCTTCTGTTGATGCAATAAGGCCTTGATGTCAGCGGTGGACGACGAAACTTGTGCATACGCATGTTCTTGCGGATCCGTGCCAATTCCATGCCTGAAGCACACTCTTTCACTCGACACATTGACACACTGTCACTTGCGCTGATAACATGTAGGCTGCTGTGGTTTCGCATTTGCACCTGGCATGAGCACGATATCTGCGCCAGCAGTGCCGCGCAAACGCGACAGCAATATGGCGTCCTTGGAGCATGCAAACGGCCTTGCGCAAGAACACAACGGCATGCACGGCACTATATGTGCGCACGCTGCAGAGTGAATCAGTGTATCGCAGTTTATATGCCTGGCTGTTGGTGGGCATGCTTATGTTCTGAGTTACTCTCCTGCTTGTTGACCAACGCCTCGATGTCGACGTTCGAACGTGAAGGTGGCCACTGTCGCACTCGTGAATAATTGCTGAACGTCAGAACACGTGGACTTAAATGTTAGCTGCTAGTACGTATCATTGCTTTGACTTTGAGAATGCCTGCTACTCCCAATGCTTGACAGTACATGGCCATCGACGCGACGACCCCGTGCAGCTGTGCACGTCTTAGCGCAGGGAACATGCCCTCTGGTACGGCCACCACGCCACACTTAAGAACTCAATGTAATGGTTGTAGGCTGTTGTCATGTCTGTAACGTACTCTTGTTGCTGCTTGGCTTCCGGCTCAACTCCTCGAGCGTGTGACCAGCTGCAGGAACTTTCGTCGTGCCTAGCCCAAAAACTTTCATGACCAAGACTAAGTGATACTTTGTGAGTGATATTTACCAGTCTCGAGTCGTTCATTGCGGTACTGCTGCGGTCGTGCGCTATCATCTGTTCTGTGAGTCAGACTGTGACGCTGTTCCATCTGTTTGCGCAACCTTGCTCGGCTGTAAACAAGTCCATGCACAGCTTTGCTTACACACGATGTTTAATGTTTTTCGCGTGCAGGTGAGAAGACTCATTTACTCGATGTTTGACCAAGTGACTGCAAGCTGTCGCGCATGCAGCCCTCTTGCGCAAGCTTCACGCAATCACCACTAGCATTACATCAACAGACACCACTACAAATAACCATCACTCACATGCTAACACTCTCCGTGCAAGAGCTGAAGTGAATCGGGGCGACGGCAGCGTTTCGCTGGACCGAGGCTGTACCGGTACAGCCTCGTCCCAGCCATCCTCTGCCTCTGCCCCGATCAGCTTCAGCTCCTGCGCACAACTAAACCAACATTCCAATACATCTAGCAACGAACGACAGTTCATCCATACGTGCACATCCATCATTAGGCAGCAGCGGTGCACCCACCTGCGCATTGAGCAGCTGGCCCATAACTGGCCCATAACTATGAGCCAATGGCTCTTATACGGCTCCTAAAGAGCTCTTAAGCCCGCTGTTAATCTCGTGAGATCGCTCCTAATTGGCGCCTACGATCGCGCTTAAAACGCGCCTAAGCGCGCTCATCGGCTAACAGCCGATTGGCGCATACTTATTCCCTAATTCCACCCTAGGAGTGTGCAGCGCC
Organism: Ulva compressa; assembly: GCA_024500015.1. Lineage (NCBI taxonomy): Eukaryota > Viridiplantae > Chlorophyta > Ulvophyceae > Ulvales > Ulvaceae > Ulva > Ulva compressa. The sequence goes on along the minus strand of JALKAD010000500.1, from coordinate 2,531 downwards.
GTTAGGCGCGCCTTTAAGAGCGTGGCGCTCCTAACTATGAGCCAATTAAGAGCCAACCTTTGTACAGACGCATGCGCACGTGTTCGACCGACAGGTGCGCACGCACGATCGAAATGGCGATCTCTTGCGCGCCCGCGGGCTGCGACGCGACAAAACATCGCAGCGCGGAAGGGCTCAGCTTTCCAGTCGCTCCGACCATTGGACAGTGTGAGCTGAAACGCGCTGGACAAGGTGTGATGCTGGATGCCGTGGAGCAAGTGGCACAGCCTCGACTTGGGAGGCACGCAGGTACAACGAGCACTGGGTGCACAACGCGAGACAAACCATGCATCTACCCATCTGCTCAAGATCGAAGTGATGTACCTCCTGTAGCCACACATGAAGTCCGAGCTGATGCTCAGCTCGACCACAGCCGATCATGCGACACGCGACATGGATATGTGAGCTCGAGGGGCTCAGCGACAAACGAGACATGAGCTGTCTTACTGTATGAATCTTAATGCGCGCACACGTTTGGCTCGCGTGGTTGCACCCCTTGGTCTCGACCAAGACTTGCAAGCACGTATTGCATTGAGGGTGAACTCGGTCCCGCTTGTCAGAGGTGTCAATGACCTCATGGATACGGCGATGGCATCATACATACATACATACACCATGTCCAGGGTAGCACGGCTCACGGGTGCGCAGTTCGTGCCAGGTGATCGCCTGGCCGGCTCGCATCTGCTGGCTAGCATGTGAGTCTAGAATCTAGTTTTGCATTCGCTTGGTGCACTGGATCGGAGCCCCTCGATGTAAGAGTACATACACCATGCATGTGATACCTGATGCGTGTGATGTGTGATGCATGTGCACGTGATACCCAGATGAATGCATGTAATACCCTCGATGGCAGAGCACATACAATAATACCCATTCGCTTCGTGCACCGGATCGGAGCCCCTACATGTAAGTGTACATACAATAATGCATGTGAGACTAGAATCTAGTTGCACATTCGCTTGCTGCACTGGCTCAGAGCCCCTCGATGTAAGTGTACATCACATGCACATCAGCTCGGATGTGTGAACTAGAATCTAGTTGCACATTCGCTTGCTGCACTGGCTCAGAGCCCCTCGATGTAAGTGTACATACAATACTTGGCTCAAAAAGCGCGAAAACGATAGATTGCGAAAAAAAACAAAAAAAAATAATAAACATGCCACACCAAAACGGGTACTGGCCACAGCACCTCTGCGAGCAGGGGCGGAAGAACGAACTACACGCACAGCCACTACAAGAATGCTGCCAGCACTTTCGGGACGTCCTCTGCCCCAATTCTGTGGGAGGACGCTCGGAGGACGGCCAGACGACCCGTTGGTGTCACCCGGAGGGCGGTATGGAGCCGCCCTCGCGCATGCGGGACGGTCTCACGCCGTCACCACGAGTTGGCTAACCCATAGAGGTCGTCAGCGGGACGACCTGAGCAGAGGGCAGGTGACGCGCATGGGACGCTGCGAGTGACGTCACGTCGGCGGCGGTTCGAACTGATGTGACGTCATCTTGGTCGTGCACATCGCAGGACGTCCTGCGGACCTCCCATGCGCGCCAATGGAGATGTCCCCTCTAGCACCCGCTGGCCCAAGACTGGGATGACTGCTTAGTGCATCCAAGCTGGAATTCTGTGGGAACACGCTCACAATGGGACAGTAGTATGTACACATGCGGAAGAGCCGACCTTAGATATGGGCACTGTATCGCCCGCTAAGGGGCACGAGGGTAGTGACCCGTGGCTGGTCGATCGGGCACAATCGACCATAGTGGCGTCCGGGGTGCTGTGGTCGATCGGGCACAATCGACCATAGTGGCGTCCGGGGTGCTGAGGTCGATTGTGCCCAATCGACCTTAGTGGCTTCCGGGGTGCTGAGGTCGATCGGGCACATTCGACCATAGTGGCGTCCGGGGTGCTGAGGTCGAACGGGCACATTCGACCATAGTGGCGTCCGGGGTGCTGAGGTCGAACGGGCACGTTCGACCACCCACCTGTGCAGCCCAGATTGCAAGACTGGCGAGGAAGCCGAATCAGGCACAAAAAGTGACTTGAACAGCAGTGCAACACGTATATATATACGATCGAGTTGAGTTGAGCTCACGAGCGTGCACACGGACTTTATTGTGCTCAAGTGCGCATAGTGGCCTGTGACCCGTGGCTGGTCGATTGGGCCCAATCGACGATCCACCTGTGCAGCCCAGACTGCCGGACTGTCGAGAATATCAAGCAGGGCCCATATAGTGCACACACGTGTGACTACGTGGAATAACTGCCTGATCTGGACGGCGATACACTGTGCGGCAAATGTGACGTAATCCACGAAAAGGTCTGATGTTAGCACGGATGCATAACTCGACTATGTACCCCCGACACAAATACCGTGCTAGCATGACCACGCCTTACGTAATCCATGCCCCGAGGAATCGAAACCGGGCCATGCCGCATCATAACCCCATACCGATACCACTGTGACGTAGTCCACGAAAAGGTTTGATGTTAGGAC
>JALKAD010000499.1:0-12613 GCA_024500015.1 Ulva compressa | reverse complement strand
ATCGAGGTAGTTTGCAGCTTGAAGGGTCCCTGTCACCAAGCCTGCTCGAAGGTCCTAGTCGCAGGGTCAACGCCGTTGCCTCGCCGGTCAAGACGGTGTACAATTGCTGATGGATGGCCTGGGACCATCTGAGACCTGGCCAGGCCCGCATAGATACACACTTACCACGTGCTTGCCGAGACGCACGTGTAGTCACTGTCCCTTAGATCTAGAACCAGGCGCGCTAAGCAGAGAGCGCGTGGCGACATCGATATCGCGATCGCCCGCAGCCCAAGCTTGATGGACACGACAGTGCTTCGCATCATCCCGGCTGCAAGGGTAGAATGGCGTCCAGAAATGCGAGCTACCCGTCCAACAGGATTTACGCCAGCTGCAGTCGCGACTGCAGTCGACGTCCTGGGGGCTGTTTGGCGGGAGCACACACGTAGGGCATCGAATTACGGTAGCTGAAGACATCAATTTCACCCTTGGCGGGTTTGCACGCGTGCTGGTTGTCGAATCGCTAGCTGGGAGCTTGCGAAGGCCGCTTGCAAACAAACGCGTTGCAACGTTCATGTACATGTACAGAGGGTATACCGGTGCACAGGTAAGTATGCGATGCACCGATGTTTATTGGGCGTAATAAGGGGGCTTCCTATAGTTATATCTAGTTTGTTCAGTGCCTGTAGCTACATGTAGGCAGCCTGACTCACGTGCACGGACGCAGCCACGCGCACTAGTGCATGCGCGCACACTGATCATCGATGCCAGTGTCAATCAAACATACCGGACACAGGTGCACAGCAGCCCGTCCCCGTTACTTCGCCTTCTCATGGGGCTGCGGACCACGAACATGTTTACGTGTGCGCTCTCATCTATTTGCATCGATATCACTGGTCGCCGTCACCGGGTTGCGCTGCCACACAGGTTTACAAAGCATGACTCCCAACGCGCGCCAAGATTCAACAGAGAACGGGGGACCCATACCCCGCCGCACGCCGCCAACTCTTCCTATCTTACTCGCAAATGACTGTCCGTTTCGCTGCCACAGATCAGCCTTCTGTGGGAGAGTGAACAGGCAGTGCACAGCCATGAACAGGCCACGTGGTACCTGCAAGCCCCATGTAGTGCAGCCAAAGCCTGCTAAGTCTAGACAATAGCTCCACTCACATACAACATACATGCACTCCTCTACAAGTTCAAGAACCTGGGTTCAGGCTCAGAAATGCGTGCAATGAGCACAAATTGGGTGCAAACTGTGTTGCAAGCTGGTGGGATGCAGGGGAATGCGCAGTTCCCCATCAGCGCCTCCCACTCCTGCCTCCAGGCAGGCAGGGAAGCTGGAGTGCACAGGTAATGACCAGCTCAGAGGAAGGGCAAATGAATCCAAGAGGCCATGATCAGGCCTGTGCCTCCTGGAGCCTATATAAGCAGACTGGGCTGCTGCAATAGCCATCACTTCGGTTCTCTGCAACCCAGCCTCCTGACTTGCTCTCTACACTCGGCCGGCCTCTACACAACCAGCACTTTCTGTTCAGCAGCACACAATCTCACTTCAAGACGATGTTTGGGTGCGACAGCCCGCAGTTCCCAAGCCACAAACGGTCCCAACTTGGTGGCCACTGAACTCCTGTGCTTGCTGTTGTGACCCTCTGCTACAAATCTCGTGGATCATAGCTCTGCTTGCTTGTTGCTTGTTGCTTCGGTGACACGTGTCCATCAATCTCACTCGACACCCATGGCTTGCATTGAACGGGCATGCACATCTTGTCCCACAAGAGTGGCATCATCTGCCAAGCGCCTATCGCTACGTAACCGCCATGGCCCAGAGGCAAGCATCTGTTCATGGTCAGAGTAACCCAGCGGTGTGACAGCTGCCCGTGCTGCAGCCTTCTTGCCACCCTGCTCTCCGCATCGACCGCCTTTGCCGCTCCCAGCAGCTTCAAAAAGATCGTCGCAGACATCGACCCTGACACGGGCAGCTCCAGTGGCGTCATCAAGGGCCCCAACAACGGCGTCCACACCACCATCATCGCGCAAACCAAGTGCACAGCTACGGCGTGGGCTGACTCGTACAGCTACAGCACCAACGCATATGCCTACGCAGGTGCGATGCAACGCCCATTCCCTCTGCCTGTCCTCTCAGTATGTCTGCACACAATGGCTGCTCATGCACAACTGCCACTGATCCATGTGGCCAAGCTGATACTTGTCGCATGCGATGTATTGCCACATGGCACCCAGCCCTGCTCTGCACTGTGATGTGCACGCAGCAATGGACTGCGTCTGTGCAATCGATCAGGCTGTCAACGTGGGTGCCATGTGCAGTGAAGAACGCTGTCAAGAACACCTGCTACTATGGCTACGACTACAGCTACTGGTATGACTCCTACAAGTACATGGAGGACTGGGCCAAGGCATACGCCCACGTGCGCCCCCCTCACGGCTGCTTGTCTGCCAGTCCTGTGCCATAGCTGGGCTAGCTGAAGTGACGTACACACACACGCGCCATCTTGGAATGGCACGTACTCTGTTCTCCACAGCTACGCATGTGCCTGTGTGATGCCTCCGCACGGTCCCACAGCACTGTGCTCACCGGTTGCAGCCCGAATCGTATGAATCCTGCCGGCAGGGTCGTGCGCGTGCATGCAGGCATTTGCAGAGACGGAGGCGGTCTGCCACTCGCAGAGCAACGGCGGCAGCACCAAGGGCTGCGCCTATGCCAAGGCGGACGCGTCCGCCTTTTCCGTGGCCTTTGCCGCAGCCCACGCCTCCGCCACCGCTGAGGCGTTTGCTGACTACTGCAGCTGCAACAACGCTGCTGCCTGGGCCTTTGCTGATGCGGACCTCATCCTCGTCCTGATCGCTAAAGCATTCGCAGAGGCCGAGAGCGTTGCCTGCTCCAAGAGTGCGCCTTTCTCTTCCCACGCCTGTGCTGGGCAGTATGGATCCAGCCGTCTGTAGCGCTTTGTCATCTGACAGCAATCGAACGTTTGCCAAAGGTTACAAATAGCCACGAGTTTGCCAAAGGTTACAAATAGCCACGAGTTCTTGCAAATTCTAGTGAGGATGACCGGCTTGTATCTTTGCAGCTGGTAGCGGCACAATGCATGCTTGGGGTTGCGTGCTTCGGTCCCGGCTGCCAGGCCCCTGCTGTGTCTCAGTTCCAACACAGCGCTTCCAGTGCTTTGGGGCCATGAGATTTTGCGTGCAGATGATGAATACTCTTCAGCTACCGCCTACGCGGACTGCTATGCCAGCATCATCGCCAAGGTCTGGGCGTTTGCCCTGGCAGAGGCCACCGCAGAGGCACAGTGCTGGGGCGACAAGGACGCCCACGCCACAGCTACCGTCATCGCCGAGGTCGGCGCCAAGATCAAGCAGACAGAGTACTGCTACATCTCTACATCGGAGGTCGGCACCGCCGATGCCAGCATTGGCGGCAGCGGTGCCGGCACTGGCTTCGTGCGCCTCACCTCTGCAGCCGCCATGTTTCCCTGATACCCACCCGCATGTGCAGTCCCCTCGGTGGCCGCCACGTGCTGCGCCTCTTCAGCTGCACCAGCTGCGTGCATCCTCCCGGTCTCTCTGTGCCTCATGACCGGTGTCCGATCGCTTTGTGTCGCTCAACCGGCATTGTTCATCTGCAGCCCCATCACACAACACTGGTGGATTGACCCATTGTGCAGCTCTTGAGGAACTGTTGGTGTGCAGTTCGACTTCACCCCCCGCCACTGAGCATTCGGTTGCCGGCTGCGGCTTTACGGAACGATGTGCGAGGAGGCTGACTCTCGCTTCGAGAGCTGCGGCAAAATGGAGGCATGTGTATGTCCATTGTTTGATACCGTATGGCATTGATTGCAACCTTTTTTGAGACTGTGTGTGGATTACTGAGGCTTTCTTGTCAGGCTGCGCTGCTGTGCTGTTGTGATATATAACTTCAGCAGTCGGACGCCTGGTGGGAGGTGTTTACATGCTCGACAGCCAGGAGGGCGCCTCCATGTACATAGATTTTGAGGCTGATGTAACCTGGTCATGATCATCCTGAACCTGCTGAGCCTGATGATGCACTGTCATTTTCGAAGCCATGCCATGCGCTGGTGCTGCAATTCACCAAATTGCACTGTGGCGCATCCCTGTAATATGACCCTCTTCCAGAGTTGCGACTGAACCTGCTCTCTTTCTTTGGCTTCGAGAGCTACACATGTTTGGTGGCCTGCTGCTGAGGTGTCAGGCATGTCCGCTTTGTCCATCCTGCTGAGCTTTTGCAATGCATATGCCAAGCAGTGACACAACCACATCATGCCTGCATTATGATAACCACTGCCGACACTGCCACTCAACACATTGCAACCACCCAACCGCGGCACTGCCACTCAACACCTTGCTCGTTGCTCATTGCTCGATGCCAAGGTTAACAAGAAAACGAGTGGCATACCTCGCCCATGCCAGCGCTTGGTCCAAGCTCGGTCCAAAACCAGACCACACCTGCAAACAACATGTTCGCTCAGGCTAGCTTTGTGCAAAATACCTGGTGCCAGTAGCACAGATCTGTACCAATGGCTATGGCGGTGACTGCGTTGCTGCAGGTGCTCAGCACCTGCTTGCTGTACACGGACCTGCATCGATGTGTCACATCCCAAGCCTGCTCCCTGGCTTGCAAAGCATAGATCCTTGGTCTATGCTTCTCCGCCTTGCCTCCGGAGGATGCTGCCAACTCGTACAGCACGCCGGTCTCCAGGCCGACAAGAGACCGAGATTCGAACCATCGACTTGGCCACCAACACACAGATGAGTCTACTCTCTAGACGTGTTGCTGCTGTGCATCACCCACAAGTCACATTTATTGTCACTCTCCAGGTGTGCGGCAGTAGAACGGCCACTATTGGCCCTTAGTGCTGGCTAGAGCGAGAGCAGGGATGCAGGAGAAAACAGGACGTTAGACTCTGCAGGGCGTCTCAGGCATCAACAGATTGGTAAGGCACGGGCTGCATGGCATGTGGTTTGGGACGTGCTGTACCGTCATGTACGAGAATTGTGTTCAGGCATGTACTGCTGCAGGTAGTTGCGAGCAGGCCAGGCTTGCTCGCGTGGTGTGCAATGAAAAAGTTACAGCCTCAAGAGCTATGTACATCAACGATCCTAGCAGCAGGACAGGCCGGCCATCGCAGATTAGGTGCAGCACTGCTGACGTTATTGACACAGCACAGCCTCCTGCTGGGGATCGAGCTCATCTCGACAAATGAATCCATGGGAAAGTATACACGCCATCGTGCAAAAACGCTCGAAACTCGACCATCGCCGAGCCAGCATTCTGCCCCTTGCAGCCTTGACACACGACTTAGTGCTGGAGGGGAGTAATTGGGATCTGCACACACGCAGCAACAGTGATGTGGTGCCCCGACTCAGGCAGACGGGCCGACGCACTGTGCAGCGCCGCATACTCTCACGAACGTTGGACCCCAGGGCAGATGCCAGCGGTGGCACAAGTGGCAGTCAAGGTGCTCAGGGCGGGTACGTGGGCTGCCAGAGCAGCACGTGTGCAGTTTGGGACGGCGCTTGGAGACAGATGCACTCGTGTGAACGACGGTGGCAGGCATGCAGCCGTGGAGGCAGGAGGTGGGAGAGCACATCGGCGGCGAGAGCGTCGGAGTAGCCGGTGCTGGCGTCGGCGCCACCGTGTGTGCCGTACTCGTAGACGTTCTTTTTGCAGAAGGCGCTCTTATCGATGTGTGCGCCGACGGTGGCGACGATCTCGGCCGAGGCGTGCGCGTCCTGGCCGGGCCAGCAGCCGGCGTCGGCGGCGGACTTGGCGAGCGCGTACGCCCACACCTTAGCGACGACGTTGGCGTAGCAGTCGGCGTAGGCGGAGGCCTTGGAGTGCTCATCGCCTGCACGCCGGCAGTGGTCCGGACGCGTGGTGCCCCAAGCTCCCATGCATGCGCTCAGCGGACCCAGGCGGTGATGGTGGCAACTGGCAAGAGCACAGTGGCCCTGTTGAAGTATTCAAGCTGATACGGGATGGAAGCAGCGTGCACAGTGATGCAGACGGGGCACATGGGCAAGCAAAGACAGCTAGCCTGCAGCGGAGCCCACCCTCAGCACATGCGTAGCTCTCGGCCTCTGCCCAGGCTGCGGCGATGAGCTTGACCACGATGTCCGCATCGCCAAAGGCCCAGGCCTCGGCGTTTTCGCAGCTGCAGTAGTCGGCAAACGCCTCGGCGGTGGCGGAGGCGTGGGCCTTGGCAAAGGCCCAGGTGAGGGCATCGGCGTCGGCCTTGGCGTACGCGCACCCAGACACCTTGCCGCCTGTGCCGTAGGTGTATGCCGTGCACTCTGCCTCCGTCTCGGCGTATGCCTGCACAGGACCCCCACGGTAAGCGCCTGGCCCGTTTCACGCGGACGCTTGCATGGCAAACACATCCGTGAGTGTTGCTGCTACAACGTGACACGCAACACTGGGAGCGTCGCTGTTAAAATGTAACACGCAACACTGGGAGTGCATCAGAGCACAGCTCGTTCACACACAACGCTGGCGATGGACCCGTCTGCAGAACAGGTGGAAGCTACAGAGAAGATGCGCATCCTTGTGCTGGCTCACAGCTGAGGCGCACATGGACGTAGGCGTGGGCCCAGTCTTTCATGAACTTGTAGGACTTCTTCCAGTAGTTCCAGTCGTAGCCGTAGTAGCACGTGTCCTTGATCGCATTCTTCACTGCACACACAGCCCACGCATGTATGTACGTGGCAGGGTCATTGTGCGACCGCGGTCTCTGGAGCGGAGGGCGGGCAACACGAGACTCGTGCTCGATGTAACATGGCGCTGGAATACAGAGCCACTACCTGCAACTGCGACGCGAACGGCGGCCATGGCAGCAAATCACGCTGTCTCACCAAGTACAGGCTACACATGGGGGCCTACCGGCATGGGCGTATGCGTTCTCTTGGCTCTTGTAGCTGTCAGCCCAGGCAGAAGACTCGCAGCTCACATGCGCGATGATCGTCGTCTTTTCGCCGTCGCCGGTGCCTGCGTGGACCGTGTAGCCGTTCGTGTTGCCGTCATGGTGGTCGATCTTTGACCTGACGTCCTTGTAGGAGGGCCTGGGGCGGCCGTATCGTGCAGAGGCGCCCGAAGCGGCGAGCAGGGCCGTGGTCAGCAGACTGCAACACAAAGCAGCGTCACACCATGCAGCGGCCAGGGCCGTAACACCATGCACAGCTGCACCATGGTTTACGGACACGATTGCAAATAAGGATACACATTTGATTGCGCTCTTGACGGAGCGGATTATGATGCAAAATGTGAAGCGGTAGCCCACTTGTGACGATGTTTGAGAAGCAAAAGCAACTGGCAATTATGTGAGCTTCCTTCGCGGTCCCACATTTTGCACGAGTCGCAAGGGACTAGTGTTACTCACATGGTACTACACTCCATTGATGCAGCACTGATTCAGCGCCCTTGAACGGTGCGATCACAACGATAGCACAGCTGAAAAACTCACCTGTATGGGAGGCTGCTGCTGGTGATTGCGGAAGGACCATGGACAAGGTGCCAATCATACATAGTCTACAACTGTAGATGCCATGCTCATAGCTTTAGCATTGGCAGCAAGTATCCTGCAAGATTGGGTATACTGAGCAAGAGCAGTCACACCTGAGGAACATGTTGAGATGCTTCTGGGATCAAGAAAGATGAGCTACAGATAGACTGCAGGAAGCAACGAATTGTGCAGGTGCGATAGCAGTCCAGATGCCTGTACGTCGGAGCTTGGAGAGTATGGCTGCTCTGGCAGAACTGGACCTTATATAGGCTGGAGAGCGCGCGGGCTGCGCCATCGGACGTCGCAGAGAAGACTCTTGAGCTGCTCTTGATTGTTGATCTCAAGCTCAGCTCGCCTGTCTTGAATGAGAGCAGATATTGCCTCGGCGAGACCATGAGTGCACACCCCGCATGCACTGCGGCCGCGTGGCTGAGACGATGTAAAATCTCAATTCTAGACGAAGCGCAGCGGATGTAGCAAAAATCGCGTTGTGGGATTGCCAGCAGTTCGACGGCAGACCCCCTAGTCCATCGCCTGAGCACTACGCGCAGCCCTGCCTTATCTGTGCAGGGCTTTACCACCTGGGACTCCAGGGGCGCAACATCTCTGCCCGCTGCAACTAGCAACAGTGCGAAGCAAATTTCATGCATGCACATATGCATACCTGCGTAGCCTCCCGAGCGAGCGTTTGTTGATTTATGCTCGGGCCCACCTTGGTACGTGGCTGAAGTGATCTGTTCAGCATTGCTCGAGCATGCTCCCGCACGCATACACGCGACCAGGACCCGGGTTCAAATGCATGCACGATCGCTGTGGTGCATGCACGGCCGAAGCAATGTATGCATACGTGCTCTGCGTAGCTGGATGGAGCCTGAGCTTGTGCTGAAAGCCTGTTGATCGTGTAAGAATGGTGCACACAGGCATGCTAGGGCCGTGGCCACGCGTGGCCACGGGGATTCAGGCATGGCTCTACCACGTGGCTGTATACAGCTGCACAACGCATGCGCACAACGAGCCCGGCCATTGGTCGGGCTGAGGGTCAGTATCCATCAGCACAAATGTATAGCATCGCAAGTTTTGACGATCTTTCCCCGCCACTGTGCTGCTTGTTGACCAGATGCTTCACATTGAGGCGAAGCACTGCCTCCCTGGCCTGTGGAAGTGACGCACCAGTTGCAATCATGATGCTAGCTGGCATCGGCAGGACGGGGGCTGGACTCTACCTCCTGTGGCCGCGCCGTGCACGACACACAGAATCTGTGATGAGTGGCGCTCCATGGTGACGTGGCAGAACTCAAGGCTGCCAGGGCTTGGTACTGCACATGTACACGTGGTCTTCCGCCCCTGTCCGCAGGGGCGCTGTGGCCGATGCCCGTTTGGGTTTGGCGTGATACCCGATTGGTTTTTTTTTTTTTTTTTTTTCCTCGGCGCTACTGGGTTCTAGATCTATCACTGTGAAACACATGTAAACGTGGTATGAAGGCTGAGCAGCAGTGCAGAAATCTCTCACAGCAAGGAGGAGATGAGCTGCACAGACTCATAGCCATGGCCTTGTTGCAAACACGTGTACAGTCGTTGAGGGAATGCCACAAGCGTTGCAGCCGCTCATAGCATTGCCTCTCCATCTGATCCCACACAACAGCCAACAGCCCAGTGTGTGTGTTTGCTTTCGTGCCGGCGCTAGTTCGTTCTGGCATTTGTTCGTCCGGAGAGTGGCCTTGGTGCTTGAGATGGTCTGTCTGTCTGTTTGCGTGTTGACTGATCTGCGCCTCGGCGCTGCTGGGTCCTAGCTCTATCACAGTGTAACACAACAGCCACCAACAGTTGTGTCCCTTGTCAGTGCGGTTCATGCTACTGCGTGGGGTGGCCGTGCTGCTTGTGCTTGTTTGTTTTGTTCCCTGCTTTCTTCCCTCGGCGCTGCCGGGGCCTTGATCTATCACCGTGTAACACACAAGCCACCTCCGAGTCATGGATACTGCCTGATCTACTGCCTGGTCTTTCTGTACACCGTCTGCAGCAGTCAACAGCGGCCCTAGGACACTCGCAAACTCCTGGGCCGGGCTAGGGGACCTTTGCCCAAATCCCTAACGGGTTAGGCGTTACAATCGATCTTTTTGATCTCATTCTTTTTGGCGGGCTCATGAATGCCCACATGTGTGCGCACATGTAACGCGAGCCGGATATCGACACTGCTGAAAGTTGGCTTGGCAGTGTACTGCAGAAAAACAAAACAAAAAAATCCAATCGGGCATCACGCCAAACCCAAACGGGCATTGGCCACAGCACCCCTGCGGACAGGGGCGGAACAAGATTTTCCACAAGTGTCCAATATTGCTTGCTGTGGTGATAGGCATCTGGAGAGGTGTGAGTAACACCGTGTGACTCTGAGATGCACAGCCGCTTGAGCTGGCGGCCGATGGAAGCCCGCAGTTGCAGTCCCCCACAAATTGCTGCGATGATAGCCAGGAAAAAAAAAAGAAAAAAAATCGGGAAGACTGTGTTGAACAAAGGCGCCATGAGCTGAGCACTGCTTGCCCTGCTCAATCATTCCTCCCTGAGCTGAGGCAGTGCTAGGCAGCAGTAGATGTCATGTGCCTTTGTGCCTTTCTCCAATATGGTATGGCCGGCCGGCTTGGCCATGGCCACGGTAATTGGCTTTCTTCATGCATGGCACACGACTGGTCGGCCTGTCTAGAGTCATGTATGTCTGTTTGCGTGTTGCCTGGTCTGTTGCCTCGGCGCTGCTGGGTCCTAGATCTATCACTGTGTAACACACGACTGGTTGTCCGAGCACTGGCGTCTTGGTAGTTGTCTGGTTGTCCGAGGCTGCGCGCTCGAGCGCTCGGACAAGCTCGAGCTAGCTCTTTCAGCATGCTAATGCATGATAGACGGGCGCCCATGCTACATGTAGCTACACATCGATGCGTTCATCTCCGTGTAACACATCGATGCGTGCATACGCAGCGCTGGGCCCAGCTGGGGTTTGTGTTACACGGAGATCAACGCAAGAGCCCAGCAACGAGGGCAACAGCTGGCATTTGTGCATGGACGGTGTAAGATGGCAGCAGCTCGCCTGCGTCCACGAACGCCTGGCGCATCGACGGCCATGAAGCATTCACCGCAATGCTCTCTCGAATTTCAGCGCAGGCGTCTCTGTGTTCAAAACTTAGCTCCAAACATCCCGAGAGTGTCTCTTTTGCGGTTTCCCATGTTCGTGCACACCGTGCATGCACACTCTGCGCGAGCGAAAGTGCATGCGGGGTGTGCACGCCCGATCTCGCCAAGGCTTCACCTGCTCTCGCTCGCGGAAGGTCGGCTTGCAGAGGTATCACATGAAAATAGAGAGCAGTCAAGGGGTTGTCTAGGCAGCGTTTGCGACGCGACACTCGAGCTGGAGCGTATATAAGGGTCAGCACAGCCAGAACAGCTGTACCTTCTGAGTTCTGGAACACAGCACTCCTTCCGACACTAGACGCCTCGTTACTAACAGCACTGCAACCTTGGCCAGCACTTCTCCGTCATAGACGCATCTCAACATGTTTCTCAGGTGAGACAGTCTGCGCTCCAGAGTCTTGGTCACTCACAGTACCACAATTTGACCGTGCGAACTACTAAAGGTGCTGCCACCAACACGGCATCTGCATGCTGGGGTGTTCACAACTGTTTCATTGTCCGCGTCTAGCCTGCATGCGAGCTGACAGATCACACATTCCCAGCTGCCAGATTATGGGCAACAAGAGCCCGTACATACATGTTATGTGAATGAGAGGCGTGGGCTGTGTCATGACCATTACCTGTTACGCTTCTCTCAAGGTTTCTATATGGCGCCACAAACCGTCAACGTATGCGGTAGAGCTCTGGGCAGCAAACAATTTTGTGCAAACCGGGTGCCTAATTGGATACAACTTTCCAAGCTGCTGCAGTTGTGCATGGTGTTACGGCCCTGGCCGCTGCATGGTGTGACGCTGCTTTGTGTTGCAGTCTGCTGACCACGGCCCTGCTCGCCGCTTCGGGCGCCTCTGCACGATACGGCCGCCCCAGGCCCTCCTACAAGGACGTCAGGTCAAAGATCGACCACCATGACGGCAACACGAACGGCTACACGGTCCACGCAGGCACCGGCGACGGCGAAAAGACGACGATCATCGCGCATGTGAGCTGCGAGTCTTCTGCCTGGGCTGACAGCTACAAGAGCCAAGAGAACGCATACGCCCATGCCGGTAGGCCCCCATGTGTAGCCTGTACTTGGTGAGACAGCGTGATTTGCTGCCATGGCCGCCGTTCGCGTCGCAGTTGCAGGTAGTGGCTCTGTATTCCAGCGCCATGTTACATCGAGCACGAGTCTCGTGTTGCCCGCCCTCCGCTCCAGAGACCGCGGTCGCACAATGACCCTGCCACGTACATACATGCGTGGGCTGTGTGTGCAGTGAAGAATGCGATCAAGGACACGTGCTACTACGGCTACGACTGGAACTACTGGAAGAAGTCCTACAAGTTCATGAAAGACTGGGCCCACGCCTACGTCCATGTGCGCCTCAGCTGTGAGCCAGCACAAGGATGCGCATCTTCTCTGTAGCTTCCACCTGTTCTGCAGACGGGTCCATCGCCAGCGTTGTGTGTGAACGAGCTGTGCTCTGATGCACTCCCAGTGTTGCGTGTTACATTTTAACAGCGACGCTCCCAGTGTTGCGTGTCACGTTGTAGCAGCAACACTCACGGATGTGTTTGCCATGCAAGCGTCCGCGTGAAACGGGCCAGGCGCTTACCGTGGGGGTCCTGTGCAGGCATACGCCGAGACGGAGGCAGAGTGCACGGCATACACCTACGGCACAGGCGGCAAGGTGTCTGGGTGCGCGTACGCCAAGGCCGACGCCGATGCCCTCACCTGGGCCTTTGCCAAGGCCCACGCCTCCGCCACCGCCGAGGCGTTTGCCGACTACTGCAGCTGCGAAAACGCCGAGGCCTGGGCCTTTGGCGATGCGGACATCGTGGTCAAGCTCATCGCCGCAGCCTGGGCAGAGGCCGAGAGCTACGCATGTGCTGAGGGTGGGCTCCGCTGCAGGCTAGCTGTCTTTGCTTGCCCATGTGCCCCG
>JALKAD010000498.1:0-12617 GCA_024500015.1 Ulva compressa | reverse complement strand
ATGGACACAAGCAGTGGTCCCTGAGATCAATGGCCTTGCCTCGCGCCGCGTGACATAGTCAGGTCAGAGTGAGGAAGACACTGTAAGGGAGAGGCCTGCTGGGGGACGCACGTGATGTGCCACGTCCTTTCTGCTTGTGCTTTTTCGTGCTGCCCCGACCACCTGACGAAGTACAACCTGCTAACTGGTCAGATCCAGTGCGCTGCGCTCTTGCCGCCCCAGGATGCTGAGCGCCCGACGTGGCGCCAGGGCCACTGCCATGCGGCGTGCGAGCCGCTTTCGCACCAGAGCTGCAGGCGCCCGTATTTTTCTCTGCATGCAGGTGCAGAATCACAGACAGCCATGTACCAAGCTAGATACAAACCGTGTACGTCACAGCAGAAGCGTTGAGATGTGGTAGCTGGGCTGCCAACAGTGCCCGGGCCAGGAACTGCAGGCCTGGGAACCATCTTGCACACACAGTGGACGACATGCACACAGCACGTGTGACCCGTTCAACAACTCACATAGAGCACTTCCGCGGATCCTGCGCAAGCACCCTAATAGCTCTGCACGCATGCACAGCATGTAGTTGCACACGAGACACCTGGCGTGTGCGCACACAAGAGGTTCATGTGCGTACAAGGCGCATGGCGGTGATACTACCACACCACAATTTACCAATATGTATAGCTCTCATACCTGGTCTGTTGCCTCGGCTGTGGTGGGTCCTAGGTCTATCACTGTGTAACACCACAATTTAAAACTAAATATAGCTCTCATGCACCTAAATGCGCAGAGCCTCAAACACCAATCGTTAAGCGCTCTCAACAACTTGCATTCAGTACGATGCTACGGAGCTTCAGCATATATGCATGCACGTAGCACGGCCGTACACCGACCGAGGGCAAAGCTGGAACTGGGGCGAGTGCTCAACAACTTGCATGCAGTACGATGGGACGGCAGCGCAGCCGTGTACACAAAACGAGGGCAAACATGCGTGGCTCAAGGGCATATATGCCGGTGGCCCAGTGCACGGACTGCAGCAACTGTCAGGTCCGATGGCCTGACCTCCGCACCTGCCTTTTTAGGCGTAGTCTGGGTAGATGGCTGCTTCTTGGCAGCTGAACGCATGACACGAGTTGGCGGCGGGATAGCCCTCCGCTCTGGCGTTGGCCGCGTGGACGGCGGTGGAGGAGCCACTGGCATCGTTCGGCCACGTTCGTCAAGCATCTGTCCGTACAAGCTACCCTCCATCACGCCACATGCGCCCGCGCCACCAACGCTGTCTCCAGAGCCAGAGTTGTCTGCACAATGTCGACTGGTCTGATGACATGACGAGGGGCATTGCTGGCACATGCAGAAGATGTAGGTGTTGCTAAATGGTTAGGCCCGGTCACATGATGCATTCACGACTCAGCTCGGAGTTGCTGCTGTCAAGCTACTCAGCGCTGTGTATGCATGCATGGGGTACGCACATGCATATGCTTTGAACATGCTCATGGGTCTGGCAAACAGGTTGCTGTATGATCTGGCACGCTCTCGCACACACTGGATTCACTACCGCACAGAGATGCTACCTCCAACACCAGTTCCGCATCCACGTCACAGTCGGATGATCCAGCATTTTCATTCATGCGCAGAGCGGCCACCTTCTGCACTAATTCTTACGCATACAGTGCATTATGGAGTTCCGCAGATGTACTGTATGCTGTGAGTGCCTGGAGGTAATAGTTACACAGTGCAATGCATGATGGCATTCGTTTGCCAGACAGCGTTTGCCAGACAGCAGACGACAGTAAGCACAATCCGGCATGGCCAGAGTCACGGTGAATTGCATTGCTGCTCACACCGTCCAGTACAGCCCCTCCTTGCAGATCAGCTACCCGAAGCGCAGGAGTCGTCCTTGCTCCGGACACTGCCACTGTACCAGCTGCAGAGGCAGCTGGTACGGGTGAAGCTTCTATTTGCGGGGCCAGCGTCGCATCGCCCGTTGCCTGCTGGCCAGTCTCTGCCCCGGCTGCCACAGATGTATCCACTGCATGTGCGGCAGCTGCACCTGCTGCAGGCTGCGCAGCAGCTGCTGGGACCGCTGGGTCGGCTGGAATGGCTGGATCGGACAGAGGCAATGCGGGTGCTTCGGCCGAAGGTGCATGTGCACGGTTCGTGGCTGGAGCAGCGCTGTGTTCTCCAGGGCCGTGTCCGGCTGCGGCAGGCTCTGCACCATAGCTTCGTTGGCTTGGTACTATCATGATGCTGTGATCAGGACTACAGCTAACACACTCATCACCTTTGTGATGGGTGGTCATGATCATGCCACCACTAACTTGATGATGCCTATGAACAGGCTGAGCTGCATGTGTCGTATACGCAGGACGCCCTTCAGCGCTAGCTATGATGAACGCTGCCATCACGAATGTGTGTGTGTGTGTGTGTGCAATAGGTTGGTGACTAGGTCCGTAAATTATGTATCATGCAATTTAAACGGTCAAAATGCACATTGCTCTCAATTACAAGGAGTAAGTTGTATTCGAGAGCGCGTGATGTAAACATAGTCGCAA
Organism: Ulva compressa; assembly: GCA_024500015.1. Lineage (NCBI taxonomy): Eukaryota > Viridiplantae > Chlorophyta > Ulvophyceae > Ulvales > Ulvaceae > Ulva > Ulva compressa. The sequence goes on along the minus strand of JALKAD010000498.1, from coordinate 10,077 downwards.
GCACCTATATGTATTCGAGAGCGCATATGCATCCTATTTCACGGGCCTCACATGAGACATGCGCAAAGTGCCTATCTTGTAGCTACCACTGCACTCGTCGCGGTGTTGCGCCACAGGCACCTGGAGCTGTAGGGGTACATGGGATATGGGGCCGAGACAGGCACCTGGAGCTGTAGGGGTACATGGGATATGGGGCCGAGACAACTCGTACCTGCAGGTTGCACGCCACCCGCAGCCTGTAGCTGCTGCGCAGCCTGTAGCTGCTGCGCTGCTGGACCATCCACTTCCTCGCCCTCGTTTGCACTCCCGCCGCTCCGTCTTGCACTGCCGCTCCGTCTTGCACTGCCGCCGCTGCGACTTGCACTGCCGCCCCTCCGGCTTGGCAGGCGCCGGATCCCTGCAGGCAGTGTGAGCCTTGAGCCAAGTTTGTTGAGTACATGCATGCCGGAAATAATTGTTCTATGCGCACGCATGCTGTGTTAGCACTGACCTCGACAAACTGAGGGTGTGTTACAAAGTGATAGATCTAGGACCCAGCAGCGCCAGAGGCAACAGAGCAGTCAACCAGCAAACCATTGCAAGTCCCTTGCAAGGCCACTCTCCGCATGAAATTAAGCACACACACACAAATAACGCTCCTGTGGTATGCAGCATGCATGCACGGCGTGATGCTGTACTGGTGCACCATGGTGGCAGGTGCAACAGCAACTTGAAGGCTGATGCAGAACATGCACATTTGCTTTGTTGTTGGTCACCTTTGCATATGGCATAAACTTGCTCGACGCCACACGCCACAAGCCCCAATCCGAGTGTGGTGGCCGCACACAAGGCGAGCTCCTTAGGATCCGTGTCGATTACGAATTCGCCTCGGTCGAATTGCACTTGCGTCATCACAAGGACCAATGCACACCCTCGAATTATGCCCTGCAACCACGCATCCTGCGTCGTTGTGATGGTTTGTATGTTTTCATGTGGACTGGTCTGTTGCCTCGGCGCTGCTGGGTCCTAGATCTATCACTGTGTAACACACATCCTGAGGAGTGACAAATTGTCAATCAAACTGCATATGCATTATCGCTGGCGCGTCGCCGCCAGACGCTGTGCGGTCAGTCATTTGATCTCTGCAGGCGCGCTAGCGCTGCAACCGCGGTTGAAAGACTACGTCGCGGATGCCGTGACACTTTCATCAAGCGTCCACACACCTGCGCTGGAATGTCGAAGGCATGTACATGTTGTGTGATCACATATGCATGTGACCCAGACTGGTCACGGAGAGATCTCTAGAGCGATGCTGCTAAGAGGATCACACCTTCGCGAACATTTTGCCTTCCTTTGAGTAAGTGCCCGAAATTGCGTCAAGACGGTGTCTTTCAGCAGACGGCTGGCCCTGTCCCAGTGCCTCCGCCTGCGTATACGTAGCCTTGCGATGACTGCAGACCTAGGGCGACCACAAGATCACTGATGCGCACATGCCCAAGCATACCCAAGCTTTAGGGGCGTGGTTCCCGACGATGACACGTCAAGTCGAGTGCCGTACATACAGGGCGTGATTGCACATCTTCAGCTTGGTGGGCAACGGAATATATGCGATGCACTCAGACTCGCAGCTGCATGTACATGCGCTGCTCAAGATTGAACCGAATGCCATGGAAGCGCGGTATCCGCTGTGACCATCAAACTTCCTGGGATCTACAACAGCTTTACAGTGCACTGTAGTTCCGCAGTGCACTGTAGTAGTGTCGCACATGTAGGCGCATTTCTAGACCTGTGTTAAACGGAGATCAATGCAAGAGCCCTGCATCGAGGTCGACTGTGCCGACAATGCGGCCGTCTGTGTGTTACAAGGAGATCGACGCAAGAGGCCCGTGTAGCTATAGGGTCCGCTCAGTACGTCCAGCAGATGGATTATGCACGGTTCGCGACGCTTGAAGTCAGAGGTATCTACGTCCTTGCGATGTCGACCGTGCTTGTGTGCGTATATGTATATGCAGCCGGTGACTTGAGTGTTGAACGAAGATCAACACAAGAGACCTGCAGCTGCAGGGAGGGCAACAGCAGGCAAGCAGACAACCATAACCAAAACCCCGCAAGCAAGCAGCAATCTCACCTGCACCTTCGCCTTAGCTCTCACCTAACATGACACACCTTTGTGTGATGTAACACATTGCAACACACCTTAGCTTGTTTTCTGGGTGGATGTGAAACAGACCCACTCAGATTGGGCTTGACAGCAGAATATTCATTCATGCATGTCCAATAATACTACTCAAGCAATTGTGAGATTCAGATTCAAATGTCCACCGTCAATGTCCAGACTCACGTCTGCGTGCATGCTGTGCTTGAAGTCACAACCTTGGGCCTGGGTGCACAGCTCATTAGCTGCATAACACCCAATCAGCTCATCATCAGCTTAGATCATTACCATGAGGGCCACTGCGCTGGGGCTGGGGCTGTGGGATTACGTCAGAATTGGAGCTAGAGAGCATGCCAAACTAGAGACACAGTCCAGGAGGTGGCTGCCGTGTCCGCGGCCACGTGCACGTACCAGCTACAACCCAGCAGAACAGATGGACACCTTGCAGTTGTAGAAAGTCCTTGAAGCTGGTTCCATTGTGGTTGGTGTTGGCTGTTTGGACGCCGTGTTGTGTGTGGTTACATAGTCGGTATGCGCTAGTCATGCCAGTGGCACATCCGACGCACAACTCAGCAACTCAGCAACCGGGCGGATTCTGCCCGCCACGGCTGCCTTTCCAGACACACCAGTCATGATCTGCAAGCCCATTCTGAAAAACAGCGCGTTGCCTCTACACAAACCTACACTCAGCTCTCTTTTCACATTGGTGATGTACTGCGCCCGATCCTGTATACCACACTCGACAGCAATATCAGCGAGATACTTCAGATGCGATAGTGCACCCTTGCTCAACCTGCCGAGTGTCTCATGTGACAACGCAACAAAACCGTACGCATGCTGATTATAGCGACGATAAGCAGCCGCCTTGTGCATATCGCGCACCGCCGCCGCAGCGCCATCCCCACGGGCTGCCGCTCTGCAATACGTCTGCGCCACAGGGTCAATCACAGATACATCCGCAATGCGAAGCCCGGGCGTGTGTCTGTGTGTGTGTGTGTGTGTGTGTGTGTGTGTGTGTGTGTGTGTGTGTGTGTGTGTGTGGTACAGAGTCGGTATGCGCTAGTCATGCCAGTGGCACATCCGACGCACTACCTCACAACTCAGCAACCGGGCGGATTCTGCCCGCCACGGCTGCCTTTCCAGACACACCAGTCATGATCTGCAAGCCCATTCTGAACAACAGCGCGTTGCCTCTACACAAACCTACACTCAGTTCTCTTTTCACATTGGTGATGTACTGCGCCCGATCCTGTATACCACACTCGACAGCAATATCAGCGAGATACTTCAGATGCGACAGTGCACCCTTGCTCAACCTGCCGAATGTCTCATGCGACAACGCAACAAAATCGTACGCATGCGGATTATAGCGACGATAAGCAGCTGCCTTGTGCTTATCGCGCACCGCCGCCGCAGCGCCATCCCCACGGGCTGCCGCTCTGCGATACGTCTGCGCCACAGGGTCAATCACAGACACATCCGCAATGCGGAGCTCGCCGCTGGGCGGAACACACAAGATATCCCCGATTTTGTCCGCCTCCGGCACCACACCTGAGGCCGGCTCGGCATCATCTAGCTCCTCTGCCTGTGCATCTGCCCCGCGCTGCGGCTGACCCTGCCCCTCCTGGCCTGAATCCCTGTGATCAGCACCCTCCGTTGCATCGTTGCCCACATCTGTGTCCCTGCCCGCAGCGTCTCGCCCAGCCGCTTCACCCATCCCGCCCACGTCGTCGGCCCTGCCTGGATCCCGCCTCCCGCCATTCGCCCCATCCCCACGCCGAGCAATGCTGCTCTGCGCGTGCGTATCAGTCGCGGCGAGTTCCTGTGCATGCTGCGTCAGAAAACAACGAGTGTTGGGGACCTTCGTGCTGGACACGCTCGCCCGCGACCCCGCCCCGCGCCATCTCTCCTGGAGAATATTGTGGCGCACGGTACGGATTCCGGACAGCGATTTGCACGTCATTGCATGGTCGAGGTCGTCAGGCAGGATGAACTGTCCGCATTTGCGGGTGTGTGTGTGTGTGTGTGTGTGTGTGTGTGTGTGTTACACGGAGATGAACGCAAGAGCCCGGCAGCGAGGGCAACAGCAGGAAAGCCGACAGCCAAAACCCCCTCGACAGCAGACAACAGTAACAAGCAGCAACTGACCCGGGAGAAAAGCCACAACGAACCTACGCAGCGGACACAACCACACCAACGCATCCACACACACGCACACTCCCGCACCCCACCGCCACGACCCCTTCGCCACATCCGCACACAGCAACCACCGGCCACACTACGTACTACCGCCCACCCCAGCAAACCCGGCCACCACTGACCCCACCCACAGTAGCACCCCCTCTATAGCCGGCCCCAATCGAGCACTCCGTCGCGGGCCCACCGCCCCTGAGAGCCCGGGGGCAGACGCCCCCAACACAGCACGGCTTACCAGCCCACCCCCTCCGACTGCCCGGCAGGGGCCTAAGGGTGGGACGCGCAGCGCACTGGCGGCGTCGCATCGCTCTCCCGTGTGTGTGTGTGTGTGTGTGTGTGTGTGTGTGTGTGTGTTTGTTTTCGTGCCGGCGTTCGTTGTGGCGTTTGCTTGTGCGGAGCGTGGCCTTGGTGCTTGACCTGGTCTGTCTGCATGTTTGTATGTTGCCTGGTCTGTTGCCTTGGCGCTGCTGGGTCCTAGATCTATCACTGTGTAACACAAAAGGCGGGGCATGGTTAGCCATCAGTGCGATTCAGCACAGGCCCCAGACCAGTGGCACACGCTGGCATGCACAGCACACCCTCTATAGCCGATGTATCCATCCTGGACACTGCCCTTCCAATGTAGTTGAGGACAACCAAAGCGCACGGCAGACCCAACCATAACCCACCTTTGCTGTAGTGCATGAAGGTGATGCACCCGTTTGTTCAGTGGCATGTCAGGGGTGCGTCGGATGCGACTGCTGATTACGGCGAACGGCAGATGCGCACAAATATGGCGCCATCACAGACGCCGCCCATCGTCCCGCTCATGCATGAGACATACGGTAGGGTGCGACGGGATGCATAACGCTTCCTCCAAACGAATGTGGAGGTGCACGTGTGGCAGGGAAACGGAGGGTATCCACGCGCACATCTATTCTCAATGGCATGCGGGATCTTTCCACAACGCTGTGCCCCGCGCTCAGGCTGGCGCGCAAGGCACGAGCGGCTATGTCCCTATGTGCTAGGCTGGTCCAGCGGCTAGGCTGCCGGGCGTTATTGTCCCCACTGACGGCCTGCCGGCGCTGATGCGCCATCGCGCGTAGGCCGCCGCTGCGTGCTGGCCCGCCCGCCTCCCCGGACGCCCATCGCGGCCTGCCTCCCCATCCCCGTGCGCCGCCCCTGCGGTCCCCCCCCGCCCCTCATCCTCCCTCTTCCCTCCTCCCTCTTCCATCTTCCCCCTGCAGCCCCGGTCCTTTCCTCGATTCCTCCCCGGGCACGTCTCAGACATCGGCGTTGCACAAGTGGCTGCGACTGAAACCCCTGGTGCAGGTGGCTTGCGGCCGCGGCTGTGGCGTGTGCACCTGTCTGACCTGCTGTAGGCGGATCGACGCCTGCCAGGCGCGCAGACGCCATGCAGTGCCTGCTGCCTGTGCTCGGCGTGTGTGTGGGCTGCGCGATGCTGTGCTCGCTTCCTGCGTTATGTGTGTGGGCATGTATGTGTGTGTGCATATCTGTACTTTCGTTTTGGCTCTGGTTCATTTTATCAGTTGCTCGTGCGGATGGTGGCCTTGTGATATCACATATGGCTTGTCTTTTTGCATGTTGACTGCTCTGTCGCCTCCGCGCTGCTGAGTCCTATATCTATGACTGTGTAACACAGACGAGCCCAGAGGAGCACGGAGGCACAGTCAGCGCAACAGGGCTACTAGTAGCAAGCAACCAACAGTAAACTTTACAGTGCACTGCTGTTGCCCTCCCATGTAGGCTCTTGCGTTGATCTTCATGTAGCACATTACATCAAAGTGGGTCAAAGTATAGTGTTTATGAGTGCTGTGTTTGCGCTGGGATCACTGGCAGTGGTTTAAATATGGGATCCAAATATCGGCCGGGTGATGACCATCGGGGAAATGAGCACTTTTCGGGAAAATCGACACAACTTCACCTAACCCCCACACGGAAACACATATTACACATCTGAGCCCTACCACAGATCTACCCAGTGTAACAAACACATCAGCAGAATCGAGCGGGCGCCAGCTGCAGGCACTGCGGCTCACGAGTCTGGTCAGAGCCAGTTTCATCAAAAGTCTGCTGCTGTGGCGCTCCATGGACATGCCTGTGGATTATAAATGCCAATCAATCAGTTGATGCAGCAAGAGGCAGATCATGGTTTTGCCAGGCAGCAAATGTGGACCTCCTCTGGGAAAAATGTAAATTTAGATGTCAATTGGAATACTTGCCGCAGCCGCATAGGCCAAATGTTGACATCTCCGGCGAACCGGGACCCAGAAGGGTACTCGCAGATCTAGAGTGCGTTCGGGGTTTGAAGTTTCCTGCAGCTGCGGGAAGTCGAAACATCGCATACGCAGGAAAAAGTCGAAACATCGCATACGCAGGAAAAAGTCCAGTCGACACTGGCAAGGCCACTTGCAAGGCCACTGGCTGGGTTCAAAAAACGCCGACGCCGGCGCAGGGCGGCGAGGGAACACCTCTCAGCCCGGCAGCCCAGTTGAAAGCAAGGCAGTTGTTTTCTTTTTCTACGGGCTTGTGCACATTCGACATTCCGATGCCTGGAACAGCTAGGTTTCGACATCACAAATGCATCGTATCTATATAGTGTTATACACGGAGATGAACGCAAGAGCCCGGCATCTATATAGTGTATCTATATAGTGTAGCAACGTGAAGCTTTCGTCATGAGCCGTTCCCTGTAGGCTACGGGCGGTATGTCTTGGATTTGTCAGACACACGAGGTTTGGCGCAAAGTAACACGAATGGACAAACTCTTAAGCTTGTGCATCAAACACGCTACCGGGGAGCTCGAGCGCAAGCTTCATATTTGTCGATCGAGAAGAAAATCGTTCGATAAGTAGATTCGCCGGCGCCGGCGCCCGGCGGCCAACCGTGCCGGCGGCCCCCGGCGGCAAGTTTTTGTTGCCGGCGGCTGGATGGCGAACCCAGCTGGCCATGGATGGCGATCCCAGCTGGCCAACCCATGGGCCAAGGCCCGTGGCTAGGCCACCTGCAAGGCCAGCCGACTCGATAGCGCGACATATCATCAGCTGATATCATGATGTGTTACACGGTGATAAATCTAGGACCCAGCAGCGCCGAGGCAACAGACCAGGCAACACGCAAAAAGGCAGACAGCCCATCGCAAGTACCAAGGCTACTCTCCGCACGAGCTAATGCCAGAACAAACTCGTTGCCCGGAGGGCCGTGCGCAGCCCCATGGGGGACACAACGCAATCTTGCGCTGAGGAGACTCGCAACACGTGCCTCGCACCCCATAGGCCCCGCCTGACGTAGGTGTCACTGGGACTCGCACCCCACAGGCCCGGCCTGACGTAGGTGACTGGGCATCGCACCCCAAGGCCCCGCCATGTGGTGGAGGCTGGTACTATTCTCATCATTATCCAAACCATATCCTAGAGCCTTGAGCCACCTGTGAAGCGCCCAGCAGGTCCCTGACCAGCGCCACACAAACCTTGCACCTAGGTACAGTTTATGCCAAACCAGCAAATATTGGCTCTGTGTGGAAGCTGGCTGCTGCATGCTGTGATTGCGCGACCAGATGGCATGCGCGCGCGCACAACAGTGTGCCCTCGCCAAGGCATGACCACAGCCGTTACGTCTGCCACTCCACAGCTCTGTAAAACCTTCTGATCAAGCCCCGGTAGGCGTCGCCACATGGTCCATTCATGCACAACTGTCTCATGCACTGTGCTGGCTTGGTGCGCTTAATTATAATTCTCCTGCTGTCAGCTGAAAGCTAGGACAGACGGCTGGCGGAATGATGAGAATAGTACCGGCGCCCTCCGCATGGGAGACACAACGCATCCCGCATCCATCGCACGGGCCGTCTATGGCATCTCACGGCGCCGGGACGGTGTGATAGTCGAGTCTCACTCGACGTTGACACTGTTTACACGAGTACTCCGTGATAAATGATAATTAGCAGCTTACATGCAAGTCGTACCCTGGCAAGGCTCATGCGAACTTTGCGTTGCTATTCGGCTAGAGCTCGGCAAACACGTAGCCTGCTGGGATGTTCCCAGCCAGAATGTGCACAGCTTGACCTTGTCAAAGAATCTACTGTTCACGGCTATAGACTCACACTCATTTTCTTGCAGCTGGTATGGCTGACTTCCTCCCAGACCTAAATACAGAAGCTGATGTGTTTCTGTTTGTGTACGGCATTCGGCCATGGCGATTGTGTTTGATGCATCGCCATGAATCGTACCTGTGTGTTCTACCACTGGTGGCACCTTGTGGAGCATAACTCTGTAACGTATCTCACTTCCTCCCAGACCTAAATTTGGCGCAGAACAGGCTTTTGATCGTCATGAACAATCTATCATGGAACGGTCAAAGTGTCCAAAAATCGAGTTTAAACAGTACGTTTGCTACTGAAGGCTTAACCCAGCGCGAGCTCAACATGTTTGCTCCCATATCCCTGGTATGCCGTGGTACATGTTCACTGCTTCCATGGGTCCAACACAGAATAGGCACTGCAGACTAGTCTAGCAGCAAGAGCACATGGCGCTAAACACAAAGCGCGCTTGCCACAACAGCCATGCCATCCGCCACAACCAACCTCGCACCACCACTGCGCCACAACCGCATTACCGACGCCACTTGGCAGCAGCAGCACCACCAAATCGATGCAACACGAGCGATATCGATGTTGCGCTCGCTTCGTGAGGTGTTTGTGTTTGCTTCCGTTTCGGTTGCGCACCATTCAGCTCGTGGATGGTGGCCTAGGTGGCCTTGCTGCTTTGACTTGTTTTTTCCTTGTTCCCTGCTCTGTTCCCCGCGATGCTGAGGACCTGCAAGATCAATTGATCTATCACAGTGTACCACACTTAGTGTGTGCACTGGTCTACGGCTCCACTCAGACTGTGGATCCACTCTGGATCTAGCATGCCCACTAGTGATTTCAAAATTACGTAATCGCTGAATCATAACAGGTCGCAGTCCACGTGGTTCCAAGCCACACATCATCTTCCGGGCGGCGGGACACGGCGCAGTGTCCAAGCGTACTTTTCTGCTGAATGCCATGCGCGACCTGTCCACAACATTGTGCCGAGCGCTGGCGCGACATGTACAAGCCCGAGCGGCCGCGCCCCTCCGCGCTAGACTCGTCGGGCGCGCGCTGCTGGTGGGCCTTCCTGTCCCCACGGACGGCCTGCCGGCGCTGACGCGCCATCGCGCATAGGCTTGCGTCGCGGCCTTCCCCGCCTCCGCCCGTTGGGCTCTCATCCCCCCCCCCCGTCCCTCCTCCTCCCTCCCTCTTCCCTCCTGCCCGCGCACGACCGCCATTTCTCCTCTGCCCCCCTTCCCGGCCACCGCTCGTACAGCCTGGCTGGCTGTGGCTGCGGCCCCTGGGACCGGTGCCTCGCGGCTTCGGAGATGGCCGTAGCGCGCGGCTGCGCGCCCGTGTAGCCTGATGGTGTCGGGTAGGCGCCCGCCAGTGGGCCTGGAGCGTGCTGACTGTGTTTGGGGTGCGCATGGAGTGTGTGGTACTGCGCGGTGCTGCGCTCGGTTCATGCGTTGTTTGTGTGTGTCTGTGTGTGTAGTTACAGATGTCGTTATGCGCTAGTCATGCCAGTAGCACATCCAACGCACCAACTCACAACTCAGCAACCGGGCGGACTCTGCCCGCCACGGCAACCTTTCCAGACACACATACATGGCTGAGGAGGCAGCCAGGGCAACCACCTCACCATCACAAAACATGAAACTTTTGTGTGTGTGTGTGCGTG
>JALKAD010000497.1:0-12668 GCA_024500015.1 Ulva compressa | reverse complement strand
GTGAGTCTAGCATCTAGCTGTTCATTCGGGTTGTTGCGCTGAATCGGAGCCCCTCAATGTATGAGTACATACCAAGAGCCCTACGGGCGTCAGTCTACTCATGATCACGAAGGTCATGGCCCCTACGCATGCGGCACCCTGCCACACTCAATCAACGCTTGTGTCAACTCAAACCCGATACGCGCGCGCTCGCATCGGTACCCGTCATTCACCAATAAAAACTTGCAATTCAGTCCAGTGTATCTTGGTCCATGTAGCACCACACATCACAGCATTGGCCAGCGCTAGCCCCATATGTACAGCTATAGCTAACACCAACATATGTACAAGCGGCCACCCACCCCCCCCCTTCGGAATGTATCGACCCGCTTAGCTGGGATGGGGCGACCCCGATTTCTCGATGTCGGTTTTTTCGGTGGCCGTGCCCGATGTATCGGGATTTATTTTCACCTGTCAAGTGGGGGCTGTAGTGAAATGGGCAAATATAAGCAGTGCGGATTTTGGCACAGTTGCCAAAATTTGATCACTGCTGATGTTAGGAAGAACCACATTCAAGTCAAATCAGAAATAAACTATGATTTCAGAGCAGCACATCGCGCTCAGGTTTAGTGTCACCGATTACGACGAAAAAGCAGAATTACGTCGTCATCGTAATGTAAAGTTGCTCGACGTAAGATTACGACGTAATTACCACCCTTAACATTTATTGCACGTTCGGGGAGACATCTAATCCACACCGCTCCCAGCAACCGCACAGGATTGGTACATACGCCACGCTCGTACACATATACTACAACTTCAGCCGTGCACAAGTGCCCATTCCCTCTCGTAAGCAGGAAGTTTTGCAGCAGTCAACGCCCTGTGGCGGTCGTCAGTCTTCCTTTTTGCCCGCACCTGCCGCGCAGCCGCTGCCTCGGAAAACCCAAACGTCGTAATTCTAAAAACTTTGTCGTACAGGTCGCAAAAATCGTTGTCACGCCATCGTAAATCTGCCTGTCGTAATTACCGTCGTCACGTAATCGGTGACACTACCTGAGTCAGGTTCATCAACACACACTAGCAGCATCGACATCCCTGTAAGTGGTGAAGTGGGCACCTGTGAGCATGCTCACAGCTGTCTGTACAGATTGCATGCACAGGACTCACAGCAGGTCTCACAGATATTGTACATCACATACTGATCTCACAGCTGCGCACAGGCCAGCCACAGCAACTTTACAGAAGGTTTTGGGTCCAAACTCTCACAGGTGGCTTCCTGCTCACAGGCTGACTACTGCCTCACAGGTGCCCCTACAGCTGCCTACAGCCACTCCACAGACCGCTCACAGCAGCTCTACAGAAACCCACAGCAAGCCTGCAGCCTGCTCACAGCAGCTGCACAGGCACCCACAGCAGGCTTGCAGCCTGCTCACAGCAGCTGCACAGGCACCCACAGCAGGCTTGCAGCCTGCTCACAGCAGCTGCACAGGCACCCACAGCTGGCTTGCAGCCTGCTCACAGCAGCTGCACAGGCACCCACAGCTGGCCTGCAGCCTGCTCACAGCAGCTGCTCAGGCATCCACAGCTGGCCTGCAGCCTGCTCACAGCAGCTGCTCAGGCATCCACAGCTGGCCTGCAGGCCCCCACAGCAGTTGCACAGGCACCTACAGGTGGCCTGCAGGCCCCCACAGCAGCTGCACAAGCACCCACAGCAGGCCTGCAGCCTGCTCATAGCAGCCCTGCCTTCACAATCGAGGGCCTGCAACTGTGCCACCACACCAGCCGTGCCACAGATGCCTGTGGCATTGCAGCTTGCACTCTGGCGCAAGCGACTGGCATGACCTCAAGTGGCACAGGCATCAATGCTCACCCAAGTCTATATCTGAGCACACCAATTGATAGCCTTCACAGTTCAGGTTGGCTCGACTGCTTCTTCAGAGCCTTCAGACTCTTTACATACTCTTTCATTTCGTCGAAACTCATGTCATCCACACAACGGTCATCGCTGATCTCCTTGCAGGCATGTGCTTGGACCTTGACAGTTTCCTGCAATTTCATCCCGATCTGAGGTTCTGTTACACTGCATCCTCTTGGAATGGTGAATTGCATGATCGTGACAGCGGACCTTTTTGCGCCGCTTTTTTTCTTGAGCCGTATCACTCTGCTTGCGCTTTTTCTTTGCAGGCTGGCCTTGCTTCTGACTGGCCAGACCCTCTGCTGCGACAGCAATGACTGATTTCTTGCGCTGCCTTGCCCCCTTTCGCAGGTCATTACCTACAGGGGATGCCTGATTGGCTGCAGGCTTGCCCGGTATTTTTAACTTCGTCATAGGAAGAGGTCTTGCATCGACTGGTGCAACAGGGCTGGGCGGAGGCCCTTGACGTACACCTGCAAGTGCCTCGACCAGTGCAGACTCATCCTGGATCCCGTCAAAATCATCGTCGTGCTCATCATCATCATCGTGCTCTTCAAGCCTTTCCACTTGGCCACCCTGGGGACAGATCTCTGCTGGCGGATCCTGAGACGGAGGTGGGGATGTGAGCAAGACGGTGCCTGACAGGGGATGAGCTTTTGATGCCGGCTTTGACGGAATTATGTGATGTTGTTGGATCATGTCCTCATCTTCAGATTCATCTTCCAGCACTTTGGCATCTTTGGTAGTCTGCTCCTACAGCAGCGCAGTTGTGAGGTCAATTTGCGAGTTGTGGAAGTGGCATTGTAATCAGGTTGTGTTGCATGCAACACCTGCAATTCATCTAAATCTTCCAACTGAGACAGGTTGTCCACAGTGGGCTGGTTTTCCTTCATGTGCTTCACAGGAAGCTCAGCCTGCATCCAACGGCATCAGTATCAGTACACCCATCTCTCTCCACAACAGGCTTTGTCAAACAGAGCAACAGAACACACTTTGATCAATGCTTGAACTCTTGGCTGCACACGAGATCTGGTCTCCTCTGAAAGGACATGCCACAAGAGGCTCAGAATTGTCACGCAGTATTGCGAAAACCATGCGGCCTGTGTGTTGATGGAGGTTCTGTCTCCCCCCCTCGAAAGGTCAGCACTCGCTTTCACGCAGTTTCCCTTAACATCGGCCGGTCTTTGGCAGAGATAGCGCTGCAAGGCGTTGGATCAGTTTAGGCTGATGTCTAGCGGGTACACATGCCACCTCCAAAACAGTCCAATGCCCACCTTGACTTGCTCGTATGTGGCGTCTTTTCCCAGTGATTCCATCGCTTTGTTAATGGCCAACTGTTTCTCGCTCTGATAAAACTTTTTGAGCCCTTGCAGACACGCTTTGCCTTCCAACGACTCAAACATCTGCTCACCTGTCCAGCTCTGAGGAGCTGGCCCATATATGGAGGTCATATTCAGACGTTGTATGACAGCAATTGCCTTGGGATCTCCTGGCTTGAGGCCAGCGTCAACGATAGCATGTGCAGCAGTGATGCACATTTCACCGGTTGATGGAGGACTGGGGTTAGCATGTGTCACAACTACAAAGGGCGTGATGTCAATAAAAAAGCAGGGATGCATGTGAGAATCTGACTGGGATGTCTCCAACGCGTGATGTCTCCAACGCACTTGGGACTCGCAGCCAATGGGACGCTTGTGCTGCCTTGCTTGCAGTGTGCAGGTCTGTCAACTGGATTGAGATCTCTGGTTTGTGAGAGACATTCTGTGGACCACTTGAATCCATCAGTGGCTGCGCAGAGACTGCCTTGACACCACTTGCTGTGCTTGCACCGAGTGTGTTTGGTTTGCAGAAAACAATGTGGATCGTCATGATGCCTTCGTCGCCCTTGACATCCACGGATGCTTCCACGTCGCCAAATTCAGCACCATTCTGTACGAAATCATCGATGTGGATGCATCTGTGATCCCCCCGACGAGTCCAGTCCCATGTTGCAATGCACGCACCCCCGTTTCACAGTAGTTGTGCGCCACACGATAGATATCATCGACGTGCCTCGCAGCCATGGCTTTGTCGTCAAGTCTGCGAATTTGATTGTTAGAAATCTGCCAGTGTGAGCCGCACGTCCAACCCACAAGAGGGCGTTGCAGTGTCTCGTTGACCTGTGCAGCCATAGTCGCCACTGTGCTGCCTTTGGTCACAACCATCTGCTCAGTCTGAATAACCTTCCACCACTTCTTTCTCTTCCCCGTCGGAGGCTCTGTCACCGTGAAATTGACCTTGGCCATGCGCTTCTGTGCGGACATGATTGATGGATGGCAAGTCTACGATACAGTCGCAGTAGATGGAACTCAAGATCCCAATATCGAGCTCAAGACACATAAAGTTATTGCTTTCATGCAAAGAGTGAACATCGCATACGTCTCGAGCACCATCGTCGCGACGATGGAACTTGATCGACGTGACGATGGAACTGGATCGACGTGACGATGGAACTGGATCGACGGGTCGCTCGAGATTCTAAGTCAAGGTCATGCCATTTGAAAAGGTTGAGGATCCCGAAAATGCGAGCAATGTCCCCAGAAAATCGTCCCTCAAAGGTCCAACATGCATGCGTGTCGACGTGAACTTTGATATACCCATTTCTGACCGCTCTGCTCGAGCTCACCCAAGACTGAATGCAGGACGGCACAATAATGATTTCACGAATGCGATGTGACTCATCAGTCCGCATTAATATTGCGACGATTCAGTCGCTGTCAAGGTCGCAGTCCTGTCTGCGCCGTCGTGTATATTTGATTGTCACACGCAAGCGTCGATATCATCACAGACTAGAAGACATGGTTCAGAAGAAGGAACCTCGCGTGGAGGGGGATGAAAAAATCCACAATTTTTCTGCACAAGGCGTGCGTGTTCAGTTCAAGTCAGTCTGCTGGATGACGGCAGCCGATCATCACAGCAACAACGATCAATTGTCATATTCATGCTGCTGTGGATTTCGAAAGGAGTTTTGCAACCGAAGGGAATGCCAAGCTCACATTGTCGCAGAACATGCAGGCCAGACCAGAGCCTTAACGTTTGGTATGCCAGTCGATCATCCACGTTGTCCAGCACCTCTTTTGTCCACCATCTGATACCTTGCTACTGCTTTGCAGATGCTGCAAACGATGGTCATGCAGCTGATGGGCCCGATCATGGAGGTCATGCAGCAGAGGCTCCAGCTGAGGCTCCAGCTCAAGGCATTGACGATCTCCGCCTCGTCCAGAGGATGGCGGCCAACCCTGGGCCTCTGTGGACCGATAATGGCTACTCGTCGAGCGAAGATGAAGATGAACGGGACAGGAAGATGCAAGAACTGTGTGAACAGCCAGACACAAGGTTGAACAAGATTTGGTACCAGAAAGCTGATGAGCCATTGCCACCCACTGGGACCAAGACAATCAGGCAATATTCGCAGTCACGGCTGAAGACATTCACGACGTCGCGGATGACAATTGATGGCTTTGAGAAGTGTTTGGAAAGTTGCGCAGACATGGTCGACGTCCCAATGGATCCGTCTGACCCACAGGTCCAAGAGTGCCTGGACGATATTCCCGTTACCAAAGACGCTTGTGATGCCGCAGTTGGTGCTCACCCACCGGAGCGATATGAGATTCACCTGTGCTGGACAGTGGGATGCCGCCATTGGTGGAGGCACGGCACAGTGAAGGACCATGACGATGATTGTATGGGTGCCTGCCCTCAGTGCGTTTGCCCCCGCTGTGGAACGCCACGTCTCAAGGATTCCGAAACAATCAGGTCTGGAGCGAGAGTATGCTGGTTCTTTTTTGACGTGCTTGAGCAGTTCTTCCTTGACAAAGAACTGTGTCAGGCAATCGTGGAGTCCAAAATCAACAAGGGTGCCTATCTACACTCGACCAAGCGATACAAGCAAATTACTCATGTTGCAGAGCGACACAAGTTTGACCCACGAAAGGCACGTCCTTGTGATTCTAGTGCGTGGACACCTGCACTCCAATGGGCAGTGTTCAAACTGCTGAAGGTGCATGCAGATGTTCAGCTTTGAGATTGCATCTGATGGCGCGGTCATACGCGAAGGCCGGAGTGCAGTGTACTACCTGATTCGATGTGCTGATGCACCACCTCAGTACATGGTCTCTGAGCGGAACGTGAAACCTCTCCTGATACTGCCGGATCAATCAGTCCTGTCGGACAATGAGGTGATCTGGTCAATTATCCTGGACTGGTTTGTTTACATGAGTCCCACAGGTGCGCTCTGAGTGTACATCATGGCATGCATAGCAAGCGAGGCGCTCTGAGCATTGCCTTCCCTGATCAATCCGTGCCATTGACGTGTGCCATTGGTCCGTGCTAGGAGGGAGCGAGGGACAGTTTAAAGTGCGTGCCCTTCGTGACGCCCTGCCAGATGGGCAGGGCATTGTCTGGGAGGACGCTGACGAGCTGCCAAACCTGGCCTTTCTGCTCATTCATCCACTCTTTATCTGCTTCTTAGGCGACTTCCCAGAGAGGACGAAGACCCTCAAACTTTTGGGTCACTCTGCAACACACAATGGTGTTCACTGCATGTGTGTCCGAACTAAAGAGATCGAACATCACGCAACGGGCGAAAAGGTGCAGCAGCTCCAATTGCTTTAAAGTGTTCCAGTCGTGGCCCCTGGGTCGATTGTGGGATTGACCGTTTACAAATCTGGGTGCATGCAGGTCGCTGCCGGCGGATACTGCAGGCCAATTCCACAGCTGTTTATGGCAGACAGCAGGCCAGGAAGGACCGGCGACCCACCGACCCAGCTAGATGCTCATGACATCATTGTCCTCAGCATAATCGCCGCCCGGGTAACAAGAATGACAGAAGCAGGAAAACTCACCAGTGCACAAGCATCCGCGAAGTACACAGAGCTGGGTCGCAAAGGAAAGCCGCCATGGTGCTCAAAGGTCTTTTTGCACAACAAGCTCCCTTACATCGACCCACGGCACATGGTGATCATGCCTGTGGCGCACATGCTCTTGCATGGGCTCTGCAAGGACTTGTTCAAGCTGGCACTGCGCGGGGAGCCCAAAGAGAACCACCCAGTCATCTTCAGCCAAGAGCAACGCAAGGAAGTCACGGTGTGTACACAAACAAGTGCAGCATGCACCATAGCTGCACGACCAGGAAAAAAAAGAAATCACGCTGCGCTCGGTCTTTGAGCAGGTGTGGTGCCTGCAGGAACTGGCGCCCACCTTCCATCTGCCAATCTGCTTCGCTCACAAGTATGGAGATGCATGCAGTTATGTCCACAGGTACTCAATGGAGGAACTCAGCAACCTAATATGGGTTGGAGGTTTCATTGCAGAGAAGGGTCCGGAAGGCTTCCAGAGGCTGTGGAGCCTGATGTACAGGTTTCTCTCGCACTATGTGTATGGCATCACAGCCAGCCCTGACGAGTGCAAGGCTGCCCACATTGCACTGCAAGAGTATGCAGAGCTGTTGGACCAACATGTGTATGATGGCGAGGTGTGCGCAATCACATTTCTTGACGTACACGTCCATTGCCTGGCTTCAGAATTCTGACTCCCAGGTGGCCACACCAGCGGGTGATGAAGCTTTTCTTGCAGATCCCCAAGAACATGCTTAAACCAAATCTTCATGCATCGGTCTGCAACCTGCTGCTCGGATTACGTGGAATGTAATCGCACTTATGGGGGGAGTGGCGACGGTGGACCGAAGGACTCTGGCCTTCGGTGTCTACAGGGGTCTGCAGCACTGCTGCGGACCGGAGGCTGTGCAGAGATTGGATGTTTTTAGGCTGGTGCGAGCAGCAGCTCGCCACGCAGAGTGGGTGTTCGTTGCTAGTGCTTCGCAGCTTTCAGCTAAGATCCTAGCACAATACCTAGTAATCCATGGCGGGTCATAGGAAGGATGGTCACCGGTTGGAGGAGCTGCGCTACGTCCGAGTCCAAGCCTACAACAGAGACTGAAGCTGGCTTTCTTCCTTTTTTTGAATACGATGCGGCTGCATGTGGAGGCTGGTGGGCTGCTCGAGCGAACGCGCTACTCCCGTCCGGCTTGGGCGCAATCAGGTGTGCAATCGCGACGCTTCATTTTTTCATCTCTGAACTCGGCACAGGAGCAATCTGTTTTGGTTTTTATTTACGACGTCGTCCTCGTGTGGCTCTCGGCGCGTTTGTGGACGTTCGAGGTTCACGGAGGTGCATGACACATCCCGTCGTGTGTGCACAAGCAGGCGTTTGCACTTGGTTCCGTTTTGAAGCTAATAGACTTGGATGGCCAGGCATGCTTGCTCCAACAACCGATGCATGCCGAATCGATATCGGAGACGTAGTCTGAGTGCTCCTGCCAAATAGTAATCGGAGACTTCGGGCTGATCATTCTTCGAAGGTGAACCTATTGGCGCATGCTGATCATGCACGTCTGAATGCGTTGCGTTACGCTGTCCGGTATTCGTGGAGTTCCGAGACGTCATAAGTTGACTCATATATACCGCGTCGTGGCGCCGCGGCACGCCGAATGTGCACAACTACAAGTATGTTCGACAATGCCCTTGGCAGGGGCACACATGTTACCTGCCCCACAAGGTACAAGCCTTGTACAAGACGCGGGACTCAGAGAGGCATTAAACATTTCCCAAGGTCAGGGCTCACTGGAATTTGGCGTGATGACGAGCACAAAGCCATTTCGGGCATTCTCAAGTGCATCTCCATGAGCGTCACGGAAGTGCACTTTCGAGTCAATCACAGTCAACTACCACAGAGGTGACGGGACTCTGGCACTCGTGTTACCCGACCGCACGACGTCTAGATCGCATACGACTCGCGGGCCGGATTAAGTACAGATGTTTCTGTCGCGTGGGACACGTGTACCATGGGTGTCGTTTTGGCAGCTTGGCGCATTGATGTGATGCGACAACCGTGCAACCGGCGTAGCATAGTGATGCTGAGCGATGCAGATGTGACAAAGGTCAGCCTCCAACTGGGACACGTGACGACGCTTGACCAAGATCGTGCGCGCGCGCGAGTATTTATTTATATCGCCGATCCATGTGTATAATTTTGGTTGTGCGGAGGAACAACAGTATTGTAATCTCCTCGAAACCTTCGATGGACCGTGATTAATACGCACACTGGATTGATGTACGAGGGAGCATCGTTTTGACACAGGGATCACACCGACGCCTGCGATATATCCGGATAGCGCGTTGTTGCAATTTGCATGCACTGACTTTCGACAGCAGTGCGGCAGTCTGATAGACGGTGCAGCGGTGCTTGGGCCGATGACGCATGAGATTAGTACGTGAAGCCGGAGTGGTGCTTCAAGCACGAGGATGCGGACGTCCCAACCACACCAACGCCTAGGCTAGGGTGTTGAAGATGCGACTCTTGACAGTCAGCATGCACTGACTTTCCATAGCAGTGCGGGTGTTGAAGATGCGACTATTGACAGTCAGCATGCACTGACTTTCTATAGCAGTGCGAGTGTTGAAGATGCGACTATTGACTGTCAGCATGCACTGACTTTCCATAGCAGTGCGGGTGTTGAAGATGCGACTATTGACAGTCAGCATGCACTGACTTTCCATAGCAGTGCGGGAGTCTGATATGTAAGGAAGAACGGATTGGACTGACCAGGCACAGAGACTTCAGGAAGGAAGACGCGCAGATGTGGTGGTGGAGCCAAACCGACTCCCACGCTAGGGTGTTGAAGACGCGCCTTGTGGCAGTCTGCATGCACTGGCTCTCCAGAGCAGGGCGGGAGTCTGGCAGAGGATGGAGAGGTGATTGAACTGAGGAGACACGGGATTTTCCAACAACAGGATGAACAGCTATGACGGCTCGGCGACACCAACGCCCAGGCCAGGGTGTTGAAGATGCGACTTTTGACAGTCAGCATGCACTGACTTTCCATAGCAGTGCGGGAGTGGGATACATGAGGAAGAGCAGATTGCATTAATGAGGCACAGAGACATCTGACGGACGACGCGGAGCTGTGGCGGTTGAGCCAAACCGACTCACAATCTAGAGTGTTGATGATGCGCCTTGTGAAAGCCTGCATGCACTGGCTTTCCACAGCAGTGCGTGAGTCTAGCAGAGGAGCGGATGGAGAGGTCGTTGGACCGACAAGAAACAGGGATTTCACGCAAGAGGATGCACAGCTCGGACGGCTCGGCGACGCCACTGCCTAGGCTAGGGTGTTGAGGATGCGGCTTTTGAGAGTCAGCATGCACTGGCTTTCCAGAGCAGTGCGGGAGGCTGATATGTGAGGAAGAGCAGAGTGGGCTGATGAGACACATGACTGCAGGAGGGAGGAGACGCAGCTGTGGCGGTTGAGGTACACCTAATCCTAGGCTGGGGTGTTGAAGATGTGCCTTGTAATAGTGTGCGTGCACTGAAGTGAAGGCCCTGACAAAGGGAGCAGAGCGGCTTGGACGCATGGCACACATCACCGTGTTTTCCGAAGCAGAAGTACCATGTCAGGCTAGATGATGCGCAGGATTAAAACAACGATTACGCCATGGCGATGAAGATGCTGCTTTGAAGGGGTTGGGGTGAGTGACGCGATGCAGGTTGGAGTAGAGGGGCGACGCGATAGAAGTCGGCGGAAGCTGCTGCTCATAGCAGCCGGGGAGTTGTGTTACAGAGCAGTTGGGGGGGGCCGCTTTCCATAGCGGTCGGGGGGGCTGTTTTTAAGAGCAGCCGGGGAAGGTTTCGGGATTCCACCGAAGTCGGGAGCGCTGCAAACAGGGGCAGGCAAATGACGGCTGGATTCGGGCAGAGGATGAAGGGCCGATTTGACTGATGGTGCACAAGTACTGTTTGGTGAAGCGGGAGTATTACGTAAGGCTAGGTGATGCACAGGTTTAGCGGACGGATCACATCAACGCTTACGATACGGCGTTGAAGATGCTGCTTTGAAGGGGT
This sequence comes from Ulva compressa, assembly GCA_024500015.1. Taxonomy (NCBI): domain Eukaryota; kingdom Viridiplantae; phylum Chlorophyta; class Ulvophyceae; order Ulvales; family Ulvaceae; genus Ulva; species Ulva compressa. The sequence continues at coordinate 1,840 of JALKAD010000497.1, read as the reverse complement.
TGGGGTGGGTGACGTGATGCAGAGTCGAGTAGAGGGGCGACGCGATAGAAGTCGGCGGAAGCTGCTGTTCATAGCAGCCGGGGAACTGTTTTGCAAAGCAGTCGGGGGGGGCCGTTTTCCAAAGCGGTCGGGGGGGCTGTTTTTAAGAGCAGCCGGGGAAGGAGTCTGCATTCCACGGAAGTTAGGAGCTCTGCAAGCAGGGTCAGGCAAATGACTAGATTCTAGCGGAGGATGAAGAGCCGCTTGGACTGAAGAAGCACAAGGCCCAGCATGTGCTACAAGATTCGTATTTGAAGAAGGAGGCTGAGCAGATGGGATACAAAGATCGCGCCAACGTCAAGCATACACAGTCAATTTGACGTCGAACATGCGACTTTCTCAGGTGGCATGCACAGGCTGTTTTCACAACGATGCGAGGGATTACTCTGTACAACAGTCAAGGGTTTGCTTGCCGCAGTAGCAGGGCGGTGTTGTTTAAAACAGCCGAAAGAGCAAGGGGGGGCAACCATGCGGATCATCACGCCAAAGCCAAGGGTGCATTGAATTTTGACATTGACACGGAGGCTGGAGGCGAGGCTAGAGGCGAGGCTGGAAGCGAGGCTAGAGGCGAGGCTGGAGGCGAGGGTGGAGGCGCGCACAAGAGGGCCGGGACCCACGAGTGGAGGACAGTGAAGCTAGCTGGCATCAAGTCCCACGGCTAGATGTACCAAAATTCATGATGCACGCCTGGCGAGGGTGGCGAAGGAGAAGCATCATGGAGATGCCAGTATAGAGTTTTACAGATAGCGGAGAGCTGCTTTGCCGACGGCCGGAACACGGCAGTGACCGGGAAGGGGTCCTCGAGTTAGATGGGTTGTTGCTCTGATGGGTTAATGCGCAAGAGGCCAAGATGAGCCATGATGCAGATGTTGAGTTTGTGAGGAGATCGAAGCGGTGTATACTGCGAAATGCCTGGATGAGCGGTCGAGGTCAGGAGTAGCTGCTGCAAGTTTCCCAGGAGATGTTGCACGAGATAGAAGCGAGGCGCATGAAGGACTGATATGACGAAGGCTCAGGCGGTATATTGATATGACAGGAGCTTCGCTTAGTTAAGGCGTTGCCGGTGATGTCAGTGACAGACCCTGCAGTCGGGGCGAACACGCACAACAGAATAGCCGAGGATGATGGATGTTCGCTAACAAGCGCATCACTGTGAAATCGATGACCCGATGGAATTCGGGCGTGATGTGGCACAAGTATGCTGGGAAACAGATGCAAGCGGAGTTCAAGTGGCCGTAGGCGGCATGACATGCGCTGGACGCGTTCGATCTCCCTCCTGTACATTCTGCGTAGGTCTCAGCGGTTCTAGGCAGTAGTGGAGCTCCTCAAGGGGTGGAGCCTCTGGGCTCCACCCGCCTCCGGGCACCGGTGTTTACTCAACACCGCCGTCGTATGACCATAAGGTGGATTACGTTGAATGTAATCGCACTTATGGTGGGAGTGGCGACGGTGGACCGAAGGACTCTGGCATTCGGTGTCTACAGGGGTCTGCAGCACTGCTGCGGACCGGAGGCTGTGCAGAGATTGGATGTTTTTAGGCTGGTGCGAGCAGCAGCTCGCCACGCAGAGTGGGTGTTCGTTGCTAGTGCTTCGCAGCTTTCAGCTAAGATCCCGCCCGCCCGGGCCCATCCTGTGCAGGTGTAGATGATCCAGAGGATTTCAATTGCTCCATGAGGCTTCTCCGCGCAGAGGCTGCTGGAGCTGGAGCGTTCTTCCTGTGACCCCCCATCGGATCGGGCCCATGGCCTCTCTCTCAGCGGTTCTAGGCAGTAGTGGAGCTCCTCAAGGGGTGGAGCCTCTG
>JALKAD010000496.1:0-12673 GCA_024500015.1 Ulva compressa | reverse complement strand
AGTGTATGACAGAGCCTGTCAGGTGCACAGGGCGTTCAAATTCAAGAACAGCCTGTACGAGTACAGTTTTCGCTGGGCAATCGCACTCTGACTTGTGGACCGATTCCACTATCATAGCCACAGCACGAAGGACAAACACTGCAAGTACTGATGCCGCCTTGCAGCTACATGTACCCGGTCCGTGGCCAAATGCAGACCATACAAACACTAGCTGTTTGCAGGTTGCACTGCAATCCCTATGACCCCGATTCAAAACGGGGCCTGGTTGAAGTGATGTCAACTGCTGTTGTGGGTCCCTGGCATGAACTCGAGAAAGGAAAGGGCAGCACATCTGACTCATACCGACCGTCCCGAACGGGTCTCAAGGTCGGCATCAAGGTAGTAGGAGATTGCAAAACCAAGGTGTGCCCAATAACCAGCTTTGCTGCGTGCAGCATCATCCATAGTGTTGTGGTCGGCACACATTACATTTGTTGCAGGTGGAGATAAGAGAATTCAGTAGGCAGTGCACAGACAGCAGCGGCTGCCTGATGGACGAGCGTGTCACAGCCGCTGTTGGGGGCAACACGGAAGCAGCCGAACAGTGCTTCAAGGAGCTGAGGATGAGCAGCCAGACCCTGCGGATGATGGGAGTCTGGTCTGGTCGGGTGTTTCTTGCACTTCGTGTGCACTGCATAAATGTAGCAACGTGCCGTGGTAGGTATAAGACAACACTGGATACAGACGGTCCAATTTCAAGGCGATGGAGGCCAGGCAAGACACTGGGAAAACACTGTCTTGACTGGTGATGTGTAAACTGCGCTCCGTGGAATCGTATGGCACTGTGTATAATATTCACCGCAGTCAGTCTGCAGCATTTGGCGCATCGAGGCTGGATACCATAAACCGTGTTCTGCTGCACTGGACACTATGTTTTGCAATGCAGGTGTGATCAGCTGTGCATCCTCACATGCTACTAGATTGTCTCGGCCACTATGCATCTGAGAACCCATGGATGACCTATCAGCACAGCATAAGTTTCGAAGGACAATTAATGTGTGCTGTGCATCCTCACAGTCGCGCAACACGGATATAGCTATGCTGTGGCCCTGAAATGGTGTGCCCATTCATCGCCAAGTCAACCGCAGAGCGGCAACTTGCACACAGTAGAAAGTACCTTTGAACACGATCATATACGGTCGTCATCATAGCCTGGCGCATGCCGTGAGAGCGTCGCTGGCGATTGCTACACTTACTTGTGGCCAGAATAACACCACACTCGAATCTGCGACGACTGCCCAAGCGACGTTTACACAGGCAAGAGAATGTTATCTAGTTTTACCGCTTGGCGCCGATTGGCGTCGCTCGTTTCAGGTGAGCGTCGCTTGCCTCGCGAAGATATCACATGCCACAACTTTTTTAAGCGACGCACGCCCAGGCCAGCACAGGCCAAGCGACGCTTACATGATCATTGCTATCTAAATTCATGTACAGCATGGGCGTCGCTTGGCGCCACTCGCTCGGGCAGAGCGTCGCTCAGGTTTGCGCTAGAAGGCTTGTCAACACTCTGTCAAGCGACGCTCAACCGCGACGCCATTGAACAAGTGACGCCTGCGTTAAGCAAGTCTTGCATTGTTATGGTCCTGTGTAGCGTGGCTTGGCGCGGCTCGGTCTGTGAGGGCGTCGCTGCATGCATTGAAAAGGTTTACCTGAGCCCGGCTTACTCCAGGCGACGTGCGCTCGCGCAGGGCATGTCACAACGAGGCATTTTTAACGGAATGGTGCTCGAATTGCCCGGGACACCTGCCACATTTGATGAAGAAGCAAGTGCGGGGTCGGACCTGCTTTCCGGCCTCGGCAACACCGACGGTATAGTCGCGCTGCCGAATGATATCTCATCCGAAGACATGCAGCTGTGGCAAACTGCTACTCTTGTCAACGTTGGCTGCAACCTGCTGACGGAGGAGCTTGTCACGATTCTCAAGGTATGATGTCCGATAATCAGAGTTCTGGCAAGCACGCCCGAGCATTGCAGGAAAGAAATCGCACTGGCACACAGCATATATGCGAGATGGCAAGATGGAGCTCAACTTCACCGCCAGACTGAACTGTATGTGTGTGCCATCGCGCGCGACATGTGCAGGCTTCATGCACCGGTCGACCGCTGCATCCAGCTATACTTGTAGCGCCTCTTCATAAGATCGCGTACACTTGAATTCATCGTCTGCTGGCGTATTATGGTGTGGTTTTGTGTTCTGAGTGCAACGTACATGCCTGCACAATTGGCCCACCTTGCATGTGCGACCGCTGCTACCGCTGCACGGGCAGCAGCAGACTCGTCAACAACCTCCTTTATTAATAGGTCAATCTGCGTTGAAGCTATCTTCTGTATTCACGCGGGCAACGTCGAAAGGCCTTTTCGACATCGCCTCCAGTTTGTTTCTTGCCACTGGCCAGGCATATGTTGCACTGCAGTCTATGCCCTTCCCTAGCCCTGAGGTCACACACACAGTCTGGCATGCGCATGTCTGTCTACAACATTGATGCAGAGTTGGGCCTTAGACGAACCGCAAGAAGCAATTACGCAGCACATCCAAGAGCAAGAGCAACACATGTACAGGTACCTGACATGACACCATGGACTGTGCCAGTGAACTACATGCGCATGTAAATGTGAATGTAAACGTAAACTGCATCACCTGCCGCATGTGTATGTGCTATACTGAGTAGTGCCCGATTGGTTTTTGTTTTTTAATCGCCCTGGTGCAGCCTGCGCCTGAGCCGGGGCAACATGCAGCAGCCTGAGCTACATGCTATCCTCCCTCCACTCCCATCTGCCACTGACTGCTAGCACACACAGCGGCTGCACTCTGCGGTACCAGTGGTTCTGGGACCGTCCGGCGTTCATTCTGTACCGTGGTGCCGTGCTGTCTGCTTGATGCCCTCGGCGCCGGGGAGGCTGTCATCTAACTCTGTGCGACACATCAGTTCCACTGCACGCGACTGCCTGATGTTGATTATGTCGGTCGTGACTTCATGCACTTATAGTTGCCGTATTATGAGATCTCACCCGTCGCCCACTGCGCCATGCACGTGCAGGTGGCACACGCTGAGCCATGCATGTATGTGACACTGTAATAGATCAAGCGCCATGCATGTGCAGGTCGCACACGCGGTTGGGGACAGCAACCTCCACGTCTGGGTCGACATGCTCGGGCGGCGCGCTATCTGCATTGACTGGACCGACTGGCACGACCCCGTCGCCGTGGACCGCATGCATGCGGGCCTCCTCTCCCTGCCCACGGACATCCTCCCCACTGTCCTTGGCGCGCACCTGGACCGCAGACTCCCAGAGCTTCTTGCGACCATGCCCTGCTCTCTCCACCCGGCCCTACTTGCCGCCGGCATCGCCGCCTCGTAACATGATTAACGTGCTGGAACCCTGGTGCTCGACGCACAGCGCCTGCAGGAGGAAGGCGCCCTGCGCCAAGGGAAGCCTGAGCAGCTGCTGATGATGCTTGCAGCAGCCCAGCCGGCGCACCCCGGCGTGCTGGCCTTCATTGTACGCGATGCCGCCGCCCTGCTGGCCACGTCCGCCTCCGCTGCCCTCCTCGGCCGAGCCCTCGCCTCCCACCCCTCCCTCCGCGAACTTGAGCTGCGCTTCAGTTATGAAGAGTCACGCCTCAGCACAGCCTGGCTCTTCGCCTTCGCCGGCTGCCTCGGCCAGGCAGCGCTGCCAAGCCTGACGGCTCTCCACATCGGCAGCCAGGCTTCCAGCGGCACCTGCGCCGCCCTCGCGCGCTGCCTCAAATTCCTGCCAGCGCTGGTGCAGCTCACCGTATCCGCATTGCTCGAGGAAGATGGCCCAACAAATTGCAAGTCAGTGGCTCTGCGAGCTTATACTCACCCCATCGCCTGCCCTGCCCTGCTCAGCAGTCTGGAGCAGCTCGACCTCACCGAAGTCAGAAGCGCCCATTCAAAGGCCATGGAGGCATGCCAGAGCTCGACAGCGTCCTGATGCTGCAGCCACGTGGCGCGTTGGGTTGCCGAAGGCAAAGTTGCCACGCACGACGCCGTTGCCGGCAAAGTTGTGGGCAAAGTTGTGGATCGTGCCTTGGCTGGAACACACGCCTGCATGCATGGGGTGGTGTGTGGGCTGGTAGCCATGGGCCCCACCAAGGGGGGAGGGGAGCGAGGGGTGGAGCGATGGGACTGCAGCATGCGGCAGTATCTGACACCGAAATGCAGCCACGTGGCACGCATGGTGGCGTGCTGCAGCCATCTGCAGAAGCTCGAGCTTGCCAACCTGCATTGCTTTATAAGCAGCAATGATTGTGAGTCCTTCACAGCTGTGCTGCATGCTGCCCTGGTGAAGCTTCCTTCGCTTACAAGGCTGACGTTACTGGCGCCTTACATCCACAAGGTCCGGTGCCATCCCCGGGTGCTGTGCGGCGAGACGTTCGCCAGTGCTCTGCGTGAGCTGTCCGGACTGCAGTCGCTGCAGTTGGACTACCTGGGGGACTCGCTGCTGGCGCCTGAGCATGCGCGCTGCGTGCTGGAGGCGTGTGGGTCGCTGCCGCAGCTCACGCATCTTGGTCTCCGTTGCCACGGTGTGGGGCTGGGCCTGGTGTCTGAGGTGATCCCTCAGGCGGCAGCACTTCTGAGTATCATGTTGCCAGAGTACCTGTTCTCTGGGGACGTTAGCATTGAGGAGTACCGCCAGCGCTTTCCTGGTGTCAATGTAGTGACCGGGTTTCTCAAGTCGCGAGAGTAGCAGCTCCATCTGGCTCGAACTAGTGTATGAGCCGCAGCTTCATGTGTACTGGTTGATGACATGATGCATGTGCACACATGCTATATTCGTGACAGACACATGAATTGTCCAGTTTAAATCTGCAATCGCGGTGATCATGAGTCGCATTGCAGTTTAGGTACCTTCATAGCAGATCCAACCATCATACCAAAACATATGCAATTTGAAGCACCACGTTCGCCAGGTTCTCCCAGCGGCGTGTCATAATGCTTGGTGTGCTGCTAACACAGTCAGTGATGGAACAGTGCTTGCCATTCATTCACGTGTCCTGGCTTTCACGGGTGCCGCCGTCAGACTCACCGCTTGGGCATGGTGTGGTGCTCGAGTGTTGTGTGTTCTGCGGCCTTTTGAAGCTCTTGAGACTTGAAAGCATTCAGTTGCATGCTATCCAGAGTCATGTCACTTGCGCCTGTTGATCACGGGCCATCAATAGATAGAGGGGATCAAATGCCCTGACCTACCCCTGTAAGACTGTTTCAAGTATACAATCGGCGAATCCTGCGGGTCTGTTGCTCGGCCGATGAGGAGTGTCGTGGCTTCCTGTGCCCAGACAGCCTGTGGCCACGAGCCAGCGGCATTTGAATTCGCCAGCTGCGCTCGCGGACGCGCACAGAGCTCTGTGCACACACGACAGGATGCACCTGCGCGGCCTTTTGTACAAAAAAGGCCGAGTTTGCGGTGCCACTTTAAACCTTTACGAAGTAGCTCTGCCCGGAATGTATATCAATGCTAATCTTCGTTCTGAGGCGTCGCAGCGCTAGCTAGCTGTCAGCATGCCGGAATCCGACGGATCGCCGAGCCGTAAGTCGCGTCGGCTTGCCCAAGTTACTCTGACGGGGTGTCATGACAAGATCGTCTCGTCCGAGGCGTGTGTCATAATCGGTGACCGTGTCCGTCCACAAGCCGGCGTGCAGTCTAACCTGCTGAACGCCATTGGCAACACAGACGGGGTCGCACCACTTCCAGGAAACATATCAACTGAAGAGTCGCAGACCTGGAAGGCTGTTAAAGTGCTTGGAGTCGACCCGACGACCAAAGAGCTCATGACGATTCTCAAGGTACGAGTCCCGCCGTCCGCTCCGCTCGGGTTGACTGTACATTTGCTGCTCCCACATGAACACCGACTTCGCTTTTTACCAAATCAACGAACATCTGCTGGGCCCGTGAGCGTGTCGCATGGACGTGTGCACGCAAGGCTGTCCTTCACACACTTCAGAAGGGTAGTAGAACGGGTTCACTAGTAGGCCTGAACTACAGGACTGAGCTGAGTCCACTCGTCTGAGATGGGCGCATCGACATAATACATGGCATATGAACAGTCGAACTCGTGAGTGAGGCCTCATGAGGGTGGGAGGCTGCCAGTGGTCTCTCACGAGACTGCAGACGTACGCTGAGCAAAATCCGTTGCGCTTCTTCCATCACGATCGAACACCATCATAATGGTATAAGGCAACAGGCATAGCAGACATGCCGCGATGATTGAATGACGAGACATTCTGCCGGTGCCTCTATCATGATGGCACCAATGCACAATATGTTTTGCCCAGCTGCACCAAGTGCCTGCCTGCTCACAACTCTGGCGATACTCTGGCGATACTCTAGTAGCTGCATCACTGATCATGATACACCACTGTCAATCGATTCTGAGATGGAGACACTGTTGGGATATTGGAACAGGTCTACTAGTGGCACCTGCTACTGCTCACATTTCCTGTAGTAATGGCTGTACTGCCATGGGCAGTCCTAGGCCTCAGTGATCGGTGAGCTGGCAGTTCAGTCCGAATTAGCAAAATTCCGCTGCTTGATCCTGGTTGAAACAGTTTTGAGTAGTTTTCATGATCACCTTGTTCCCACGCATGCCAAAAACATGCAAACTTGCAAACTTGCATGCAAAAAACTTGCAAAGCAATGCCTCCGACATTGCTGTAGAATTCTACTTCGAAGCTCCAAATTTTGTGCTACAAGTGCCAGCCGGACGTAATGTTGAGTAGCAAACGTTTGCTACCAGGTATCTACCGGGGTACTTTTCAATAGCAGAATTGTGCCATTCCGGCAGAACAGTGCTACACTGGGATGGGTGATCCCCGACCTCCCGACGTCGGGATTTAGCAGGTCGGGCCCGATAAGTCGGGATTATTTCACAAGGTCGGGATTTTTTCCGCAGTTGGGTGCAGGTGTTTGTGAACTGGGCATAGGCAACCTGGTTTTAGCAGTTTCACCCCATTCTGAACCTTGTTAGCATGTGTAACAGCTACATACAGGCCAGATAGACATCACGACATGATTTTAGATCATGCAATGTTGTCATTCCGTGGGAAACTATGCAATTCTCGGTGGCAGCTTGCGGTGCTAGACAGCCACAATCGGGACAAGATCAGCCTATTTGCACAGAGCACATCATGTGTCATGGTGAGCAGCCGGCTCCGCCAAGCCCCACAAGTCCCAGGAAAAGCGACTGTCTTGAGCATGTGCAAGTGTGTGATGTCAATTCAAGGGCAATCTGGAGAGTTTTGTGGTGCCCTGGCCCTCCATTTTGCCACATTTCAGCACATGTGATAAGGTGAGAGTCGAATCATGTCAGGCCTAGTCCCCAGACTGCCTCAACTCATTGTCTGCAACCTGTGGAACCTGTCCCCAAGGCCCAAATCCCAATGTGCTCCTCTTGCCCGACTGCACCAGCCCAGCACTATACATGAACCATTCTGCAGCTATCATGGCCTGCAGAGCCTTTAACCCCACCTCAGCCTCTCAAATCTAATTTTGAGCTGTGCTCCATGCCTCAACACGCGCCTGCTTCACCATTGTTGTCGCGGAAAGCTGCTGTGTGTTCAAATCCACATTTCAATAGCATCTACTGACGCGGAATCGCCTTTCGACGCCATTTGCATCGGCATGGATAAATAATCGGTTTGGTTACATGATGGCGCGGTTGTGGCGTACGTGCTGACGCGCGGTGCACACGCATCGCGTTGCGCTGTTGTCCCGGTAGTCGATCAAAACCACTGCTTGGTGAACCACTGTCCACAATCTGCTTACTCGAATCACGTCTGCAATGGCTGCCCGAGACCAATCGCACGAAATACGATCCAGAAAAGGCTAAGTAATGCAATCCTGCCGTTAGGTGCTCATGCTGCGTGAACAGTTGCGTTGAAGGCATGCAGCTGTCAGTGACAACTGCAACCTTGGACGTCGCCGCCCATGCCGCGATACCGGAGATGAATGAAGCGTTCGCATATTGTGGTAAGTATTTCGCACATTCTGGCTTTCCGTGAGGTTCGTCGGCAAGGTCTGCCTTGTATTCGACAGCGCCAGCTCCGATCCGGATCCGTGACCATGGATCCGCAATAAAAGCACGTCACGTTGTTTGTTTTACAACTCTCATGGTTAAAGGTGAATTAGCGAGCTTTTCAAGTAATTGAAACTACACGGCGCTTGGCGCCGTGCTGCAGCTGCAGCTGCATGTACCGTAGTAATTGCAACCCTTCGGCGAAAGGTGTCCGCGGAGCGGACAAGAAAATTTATTTTTGGTCCGGCGAATGAAAGAGTTGTGACATTGACAATCTATTGTTTGTGCTTTGGACTCGGCGAAAGAAGACGTCTTCGGACAGGACACCAAAATTGTTTTAATGTGGCTTCGGCGAATTCACCTATGCCTGTCGACAAGGACAGCTGTCGTTGCACGAATGAGCGCGAGTTGTCACAGCAGCCTACCCGTACTAATGGCAAACCTTCGACGAATGGTGTCCGCGGAGCGGACGAGAATTTTTTTTCGTTAAGGGTTCCGGCGAATCACACGGCCCGGACGCCGGACAAACGTTCACGTTTATGGCACTCTTTCGGCGAATGAGTGTGTCTGGACGTCGGACAAAAGCCTTTTGTCCGACGAATGAAGGCCTCCACGGACGGGACGTCGCCGAAGGGTTGCAATATTGAATTAATTACTACAGTACCTGTGCATGGCAAGGTAAGTACTGGCGGTGCGCGGTGGATCACAAGGTCACACACACAAAATAGACGCTCCAATAGCCGTCAGATGCAATTTCAGAGTTCTGTGAAGTGCCCACATCCGCAATGTTGTTTTCTGATCATATGGCGCCCTACAAAACCCGCATCGGGTGGGTTTCACAGCGTCTACGCCAAACTGGACCACCCGGGTGGGCCAACTGGTAAGGTGGGAATACTGAGGGTGGCCTTATCAGCAGGTCACTGAGAAATGCGTAAAACTGGTCAAACTCAATGTAATGGTGGTCCCTGAGGTGTGTAAGGTGCTTGTGGATGTTCAGATGATCATTTGAGCCATTGTGCTGGCTGTTTGGTGATGGTAGCCATTTGTCTCTCCCACCACGGGGGTGGGCCAGCTGGGAAGGTGGGAAGATCTACGGTGAGCTTGCAGGGGACCGTTGGAGTAAATGAGTACTTAAATGGCAAGAGGTGCATATTATGAGTTGATGTGGCTCCGCTGGCATGGTTCAAGTGGCATGATGTTGGAATACTGCACGTGCACGTGTATGTGGGCTTCTCCATATGTCCTCTGCCCACCATGTGGGTGGGCCAGTGGGAAGAGTGGGAATTGCAGGCATGAGCGAATGTGAACAAATGTTTGGAAACGCGCAAGTACATGTTGGATTCTGGCACGCCTTGGGTTGAATGAGATACTCGAGGTCTCTGGTGGGTCCGGATGGCCTGAGAACGGCCATTATTGGCGTTTGTGTGATGACTGACTCTCGCTAAGGCCACACAAAGGGTGGGCGAACAGATAAGGTGGGCGCTGTTGCGGTAGTCCGGGTTGCACAGATGGTCGCTGGTGCGATGGTTGCCATCTGTGATGCACAGCAACTAAGCACAGCACTCCAACACATGACGATGCAATATATGCGCAGCTACGTCACCAGGAATGACGTGTACGTTCACCAATCGCTGTGCGTGAATGAGACAAGCGTTCCAGCGTGGCACAAAACAGCGTCTCTTCCGCCTGGCCTGAGCTGTGAAAACTATTTGTATAGTCACTGGAATGATCGCCGCGTCCGAATCCTCACCTAGCGCTCAGGTGATCATGCAAGTCGGGATGGTCGTCTATTGACGTACGAGTGCACCACGCCACCTCGTCGTGCACAGCTGCATGCAGAGCAAGTCTGTGTCCAGGTGAAGCAATGGCTGTAGCGCGGGCTAAAGCACAAGCGTGTCAGTTTTCTGTCTGTGTTCGGGCGTGCCTGTTCTTGTTAGATTTCCTCTTGTGCGCAGCTCCATAGTTCCGGTGAAGTTACAGTGCCAGTTCGCCCGAGCAGCGAAGAAGTTGTCAGCGACCTCGCTCTGGTAGCACATAGCATGACGCTGTCGCCATTAATATCTTTTCACGCTGAATCATGGATCTTGGCCACGGGCAAGTCGCAGGCCGACGAAGACTGGCATCCAGCGACGTCGCGCTTCATTCCAGGGGGCGAGGTATGGCGTGTTGATGTATTATCGTACCTCGTCTTACGTTAAGTATGTGCTGGCCTGTCACTCACATAGCGTGTGTACTTGTTGCGGGTGTTCAGCAGTCGTTGTTGACCTTGCGTGCCGAGCAAATGTCACAGCTGGACAAGTGGCTACTGCCAACGTTGCCACGATGTAATGAGTTGTCATAAGGTATGCCATTTGCGTGAACCTGTGTAGTTTGAGTTTCCATATCAGTTGTGTTTCTGGTGCGTGCAAGAGCCAGCTCTGCCACTGAAGAAGCTAGCCTTGTCAATGCGATACAAATCCACTGTTGTGAAAATTTTGATACACAACGATAACGCTCTTAACGGCTTAGCAGGGGCTGCGCTTGTATCAGCCACGAGTTAGCTGTCTTGTAGGTTTCTGGCTTTCTCATTGTGAGCATTTGGCCAGTATTTGCACAAGCAGCAGCCAGAGGTTCTACATCTCACGATCGGATCTGCACAACGGTGTGATGCAGAGCCCATGAGCTGCTGTATTGAATGTATTGACTTCGTGTTGCGCTTGCATGACAGCCAAAAGTATCCTTTTTTTTACCAGTGTACACGTGCTGCTTTGCAGGTCATCCATTTCGTACAGCCATAAGCTTCAGCAGTTGTTATTGCATTGACTGACCTTCAGGTAAGCTAACGAGTCTGTAGAACTGTCCTGTCTCTTTCTGGGATGCTGTACTTGAATGGGCGCTTGGCTATCATGGTGGCCGGCCATGTTATGTCCAAGCTGATGCTGGTATACAGGTGTCTACAGTACCTATGTTGTGCAGCCACAAGCTTCATCAACTGCAGTTGCAGCGACCAGGTGAGTTCACTGCTGATGCCCTACGTGCGAGCTGTTGCATTCACATTCACGTACAGTCACTTGCATGCTTGTATGACTGCAAGCATTAGTCATTCAATACTTGTTTGCTCTGCAAGTCCATGATTTTTGTGCGTCACAAGGCAATAGCTTGAATCTTTTAGCACTTGCAACCGCTTCACAACATTGCAGGTTTGTACGTTTGCTCAACAGCTATACTTTTTCGGCCCTGATGATAAGATCATGTGATTTTTTATTGGAGCTTGCTGCCTTAAGTGCTTGCCCGGGCCAGTCCAAGTCCTCACCACTACACTGTTTGCAGGTGTTGCTACCAGCATCGCCTGATGGCTTAGCATGAAATGAAGCTCAGATGATATTTCAGTCAACTTGCTAGCTTGTTAGGTCGCCTTGCACGTCACAGCACTTGTGTGTTTTGATGCTGGCTGTGTGGTGGTGGCATGCTGGCCAGGAGGCCAGTTGGTTTGGGTGGGATGGTCATTAGGATGATATTGAAGCATTGTAACATGATCTACTACATTGTATATCACAGTGCTGCTTTCTATTCCGCTGTGGGTGCAGCGTGCCGTCCGTTGTGCGCGGGTGCAAGTTGGCCCACCATGTGTTGGCCCACCTCCATGCATGCGTAATTTCCGTAGGAGGAACGGTGCCGGGGTGGGAAAATCAAGGTGGTCCGTTATTTGCGCGCGCTCGTTTGCATCCATTCGTAATGAAAGCCGCCTCCAAGCATGTATGTATCAAGTAGCAAGGCAGCTGACCTGATACTGAGCGTATGGAGGGTGCGCGCGTGCCGATGCACCGCACTACCAACCAAACTCAATACCGGGCGCAACAGGCGCCTACACAAAGCGGCTGTCGCTGCCTCCTGTCAGAGTCCGTAAAGCAACCTATGATAGTACAATAGCTCATCGCATGATGAATAAGAATCATGATCGTACGCTCCGACATTCGTGTGCCATCATCAGATGGCAATACGCGAGCTCGTTAGCCATTAGACATAACTTCGCTTTAATATACCTAATCAATAAGTATAGTTACTTCCATATTGGCGTCTGCGCCGCAGCCCGATCATATCAGCGCCATTCTGGCCGGAGCGCTGAGGACGTGCCTGGCCGTTGGCGCCTCCTCCCATGGCCAGGCACATCAGGAAGCCACGCCCAACACCAGATACGCTATTAATATCCTTGTATATTGTTCTATCGAGGCAATGTAGGATTCATCGCGGCACATATACTTCCTTGTCACTGGCTCGCACCAGCTCCGCTACGGAGCAAATGCTCTGCACACCTTATCAGAACTTACAATCAGGCAGAAATGCAACTCAGGTGATGTCTATGACATTCTTAAATACGTTTATTAGTCTGTTTCGGTGTGATCCGTCAGAACGGGAACATCTACCGCATCACTCTTGCAGCCCACACAAGTGCCACACCTGACTTGAACACATCTGCGCGCTCCCACTCGTCGCGAAAAGTAATATATTTAATCATATAAACAACTGGTGGCGCTCAGGGTCTTAAATATTGCCAAATAACCCCTTCGCAGCGATTGAAGCCCGTGTTGCACATTGCACTAAAGGACTCATTGCAT
>JALKAD010000495.1:0-12732 GCA_024500015.1 Ulva compressa | reverse complement strand
TAGGGATCCGGCAGCAAGCTGCATGAGCTTCTGCGTCATGTGTCCGGCAGCAACCTTAGCTTGCAAGCAGCAAGGTCCATCAACCACAACGCACTGCCACACCAACACTGCTGCGTCGACGTCGTGCAACTCAGATTGTTAGATTGCTGTGAGTAGCTCCGGCTGGAATCTGGAACCGGACGTACGCGTGTCGCCACATGGCGATGTGGTGCTGCATGCTTACGAGCTCGAGAGCTTCTATCACGGTGAGAGGTAGGCAGAATATGCATGCGCACGCGCCGGGCCAGCTGCATGCAGGTGGGCTCGGCGCACAAGCCCGACCAAGATTGCGCGACGTGCATGCATATGTAAACGTTCAGGGTGGACAAAGCCAGCCACGTATGTACAGAGGTAGTAAGTATATTCTCCATGCAACACCATGCTCTTAGTGAGAGACCTCGGCACCGTTGCCGTGGTTATAATTGCGTAGAGCATTCGAATGTACATGAAGTCAATCTCGAGCTGCAAAGGGCGTGGGATTGGCTTGTCGATATCGATACCCACGTAGAAAGCTGTCATCCAAAAAGAGATATTGCCCATGTGATAGGATGTGCCAGCGTATGCACACGACGTGGGTCCATGCTGTTTGTGTTTGGATATTGGTCCTGTCCGCGCTTTCGTCGCTTACAGGAAACTCACGGCCGTCGTACTGCTGTCCACAAGCATCGGTTGCAAGACGGACCCATGAATCAGATAGCAGCAGGTCTTGGCCCGCTCAGCACCAGGTGCGCTCGCGTTCTTGATCCAGACGTCGACCGACGCCTGAGAGATGCCATACGTATACAGAGCTCTGCAAAGCGCTAGCTATGGGCGTTGCGCCGCAGCTGTGCGCGTCCAGTACTAGACGTCCACTTGTATGACTACTTTCGATATGATTACGACACTGGCCTGCAGCTGGCTTTGATTGAGCAAAAACGCGGCAGCGCAGCGCCGGTACGAAATCAGACACACACACACACACACACACACACACACACAACACCTGAGACAGTTGCTCCTTGTTGCTGTCTGCTTTCGGGGGTTTTGGTCGTCTGCGTTCCTGCTGTTGCCCTCGCTGCCGGGCTCTTGCGTTCATCTCCGTGTAACACAACCAACACATCACTAATTAAGGCTACCGAGTTTACATTAGCCAGCCCTCTGCCGGCCCTTATGATATGGGCATCTCATGCAGCCCTTACCAGTTCATTACATTTGCATTATGCACCACATGGCCCTTACGTGTAAAGAAGGGAAGGGCCTTATGCGGTAATGGATTCACTGTGCAGCCCTTAGATACAATGGTGGTGAGGGGCAGATAATGGCGTGGTAAGGGTACAGGGGCATTACCGTAAGGCTGTGGTAATTACGTAAGGGTGCAGTGAGGATCTTGGGGCAACACTGTAAGGGCTCTTTGGTGGCTTTATGAGGTAGATAGCTGAGGTGCAGCTAAGTGTCAGGAAACGGCGTGATAAGCTTGAGGGTCAGGTGCAGCATCACCATAAGGCTGTGGTAAGTACGTAAGACTGCTGTGAGGACTGTGGAGCATTGTTGTAAGGGCTTTGTGACATGTGTAGCTATAGTGTGTGTTGTGTGTATAACGTAGCTAGGTGGTCAAGGTGCAGGTATATGTCAGGTTTAGGGAGTCTTAGTTGACGTTTGTATCTTAATGGTGCTGTCAGGCACATTAGCAGTGGGCGAGGGCATGATCATGAGCTTCCACGTGTGGACACCTGCACGTAATGCATGCACAGGCTGCACTTGCGCGCTCGGATGCGTGCATTCGAGCGGAACTTCACAGACACTCGAGCTCGACAACATGCACAGCCTGCAGCAGCTATATATCCACACAAAGCGCCCACGTATTTACAGATACTGCTGCTTGGTCGTGTTCATTATCCTCGTAGCTGGTTCACAGAATCCGCCATACACGTGCACTTTACAGAGCAGCGCAGTTAACGTCGGCCGACGTCAGAGCTTTCGTTGAAATCTGTCTCTATCCGAGCTACATCCGTAATAGGCTACTTTGCAGCATGCTTCATTGTCTTGGAGGCTTGTGATCGGATCTGTTCAGCTGGAGATGCGCGGAGGTTGAAACTGTGTGCAACTGCGCACGTCGTTGTGCAGCTGGTGCGAGCCATGCCTCCCGCCAATCAATGATCATGCCAATGTATTAATGCGTTCAGCAACAACTTTGTCTGTCGGAAACAGTGCACCATGCCTGCGTCGTTGCCGGTTCACATGGTCAACCCGACTCGTAGACGCACGTTGCAGCACGAAAGTCACATTGGCAACGCTGCAGGTCCAACACGCTTACACTTTGTAAGCATAAACATGCGGTTGTCTGATCACATCGCTGATTGCGATGCTGTGTGCAGGCTCAAGCGCGACGCTCCACAAACGCCAGTGCCTTGACGGCCACGCAGATTCAGCCAGCTGCTAGCATTTCACGTAATCACAGTTATTATCTATTTATTCGTGAATGCCGACACTGATGACTGCTTGTAGCGGAATGGCACCGCAGCATGTAGTGTTCAGTCTGATCAGCAGACGTCACCAATGCCAACACTCCGCCTGAGGGACACGTAGCACGTACAGCACTCCATATAGAACAGATTCATACAGGTCAGAATATCGCATCAGGGCTTGGCTTTTATCCAGCCAAGCCCAGGTGCCATTGCTCATGGGTGCTGCTGTGGTGTGTCTCTGTGGCATGCCCATCAGTGCGTTAAGGTCTTTACAGCACTTGACGCACTGATGGCATGATGCAAATACATTCCTCATCAGCTCCCAGGAACAACACACATACTACTGAATGGACACTACGTGCACCTCTGCACAAAGGGCCTGTAAGGGGCACCCCAGCCTCCACAGCCCCCGCATACACAGCACCTCACGCAAGCCTAATCTACACATTAAGCTTCCCATAGGCCCATCAACAGCGCTTTAAGAGTGCGAAGCTTATCTCCTCATGCACCCATTAGCCACCCATTATGGAACTCAAACGTCCCTCATCTGCACCTTAAGTGCGAGCAACATACATCATCATGTATCCCTTATCCAGCCACTACGCATTTCATTACCGGCACATCACCGATGGTGTGCATTCGAGTTTCGCCAGCTGCGCATTAAATGTCCACTACGTAAGGGTCCCACAGTGGCTGAAGTGCACCACAGGGCCATTACCAGGCCCTCACCTGGCCATTGAGCATGGTGCGAAGGCCAGGTAATGGGCCCATAATGCCTGGACGAGGGCAGGCTAATGTGAACTCGGTAGCCTTAGTGCATGTACACATACTTTAAAGCAAATTTGCGTACGTGTGTCGCCCCAGTCAACTGACGTCATGCCGTTTCCAGGCCTGCATGCGCAGGTGTCTGCGAAACGCACGCAGACGTACGTAATTACACTGTTCACGCTGGTCTCGCTGCGCGCTGCTAGGATTTCATACTGATCTCAAATCAGTGTAAACGCTTTGACCATGGACAGGCCTCGGCCGGCCACAAATATAAACGGTTACCCTGCACGTGGCAGTTTCGGCTGACTGTGCAGGTGCGAGATGCGTATATTTGACAAGTTCCTGTAGCTGAACATGTACGTATACAGCTCTATGCAGGGCGCACGGTGTTCAAAGGAATCCGTCGGTAACGCCGAGCCATAGCTAGCTAGGCCTGCGTGCACGCCATAGGTACCGCCTGAAATGCATGCCTGCCATTCCTCACGAATGTGTGTACCTGTATCAAAACATCACGGGTTATCATGACAAGGGTTCGCCACCTTTGGCTCCTGCCTCATTCGGGCAAGCGTTCGGGCAAGCGTTCCAGATGAGTTGGCGCTCCAGCGTCCGAAGCTCGAGCTCTGCCCTCGCAAACTTGAAGAGTCGGCGCGCAAGGATGCGCCGCGGCCTGTCGGCGGGCTGAACGCCGCGGCCTAGGCTGATCCGATTGTGCACAATTGTTCGATGATGGATGAAGCTAAGAGCATCAACTACGTAGAGTACGGCCGCATCGACACGGGTGCATGCCGCCTCGTCCGCATGCCCCTGTCATATGACAGTTGGTGAGGGTGCACTTGCTTTCCTGAATGAGGTTGCCGACTTTGCCGTCACCTCTGGCACCGTGTCTAGACGCGTGGTCCTGTAGAATGCCTTGTGTGATGTGTTACACAGTGACACCACCCTTTGCCGGCGTGTCCCCAGCGCTCCTCGCAGCGAATCCGCTGTGCAGCTGGCTTGCTGGGTGAGCGGTGCTGCCTGCAGCGCCATGGCCACGCGGTCCCGTCCGACGTTCTCTAGGCGGCCGCTAGTAGCGCTCGCCGCTGCGCTGCGCTGGGGTTAGGGGATGCTGCGGCGGTGCCCGGGGCCGTGTCCGCGCATGCTGCTCCGCACCCACTTCCCCGTGCCCAGCCGCATGTGTGCAGAACGCCGCGCACGCGGAAGTATGCGCTGCGGGGATTGCGCTGCATCCTCGCTGTGGCACATCTGCCCGGTCGCAGAGAAGGAGTCGGTGCTCCGTGGGCCATGAGTGCGCCCCGGGCTGGCATGGGGATGGTGGGGCTGGCATGCGGGTTCCTGGGTGGGGCTGAGTGCGGTGACGCCAATACTTGTGTCTGTTGGTGGGGCTGGGTGTGTTCAGGCTGAGTGTTGCCGTGACCGTGTGCTGGTGGGCGGCCGCGGTGGTTGGTGGTGTGGCCGAGTGGCATGCATGGTAAGGCGATGATCCCGCGGTGGTGGTGTGCACTGGTGTGTAGTTGTGGCAGCGCATTGGTCCTTGTGGATCCTTGCATGTTGCTATAGTTGCTGCCAGCTGCCCGCTTGCTAGGATACGGTCGCTTGCCGTGCAGTGCTTCTAGATTTGGTTGCCCTCGCTGCTGGGCTCCTTCGTTGATCTCCGTGTAACACAATGGTTCGCTATTAGCGCGCAGCGTCACATGTGCGTCCATTCTGAAATCACACAACCATGACACGACACTAGCAGCACCGAGTGAACCTTACCTAGGCCTAACCCAGGCTTTATCTGGCCCTGCTCTATTTAGTAAGGCCTGTGTAAGGCCCACCTAAGGCCTTTGTAAGGCATGCCATGCCTTAACGGGACCTCGATGGATTCAGTCTGCTTCAGTAAGGTTTGAGGTCAGGCCCTAGGCATACATAAGGCATGCATGAGGAAACGTTACAGCAAGGTGTGCCTGAGGCTGCACTAAGGTTCACTCGGTGCTGCTAGTGGGACACACGACGCAGCAGCCCATGCAGCATGCAGCAGCCCATCATGATGGCCATACCTGTCCACCTGCAGCTGCAGCAGCCCATCATGATGCATCATCCTGCAGCAGCCCAACTCGGAGTAGCATTGGACAAGTTATTTGCAGCACTACTTGCACACCGCATCACTGTCTCGTTGCATGTTTAACATTACGCCTTTCGCCCGGGTTGGGGCACCATGCATGCGCTGGACACCCACTAAGGTGATGCTGCCAGTCCGAGGAGTACGTCCTCGAAGGACGCGTCGGTGACACGAAGGTGACGGTCGGATGACGGCGGGGGGACGTAATCGGGACATTGGCATGATGCGCTCAGTTCAACGAGGACGGCATCAGGACAGGAAGAGGACACGTGGATGATGCAAGGCGGACGCGCGGAGGACCCGCCAAGGTAGCGAGGACGGCTGGAGGATGCTCGGATGACAGGCAGAGGTCGTCGGAATGACGTCACTGAGGAGGTCACATGTTACATGATGACGCCACTATGGCGGGCCGCATGCGTCATTATGGTGTCATGGGTATAAAATCTGGGTAATCTAAGTGCCATGATGACGTCCTCGTCGGGATCGGGATGTTTGCGTGCCGCCTGGATGACGTCTCTGGAGGGCGTACTCCTCGGACTGGACTACCACGCCCGCGTCACCGAGGACGTCCTCCTCTGATCACCCAGGACGTCCTCCTCCGATCACCCAGGACGCCCTCCTCCGATCACCCAGGAAGTCCTCCTCCGATCACCCAGGACGTCCTCCTCCAATCACAAAAGCACAGTTACGGCGCACTCTGCACGCCGCCCAAGCTACAGTGCATCGCTCTGACACACCAGCTCACTACATCTCATCTCCCTACATCCGGGCATGCGCCTCTATGCAGACCACACTTCCTCCTGGCTGCTCAGTCATCTTGCTGCTACCATGGCCGCCGGCCATGCAGAACCCGTGGGATCTAAGGCATGGCATCCTCCAGCGCTGCGTCGGTCTGCTTCTGCAGTGCAACCAGGTCTGCCTGCAAGGTGCTGTGACTGAGGTGGCTGGAACTGGCTTGTCGTGGCTGGGATCACAAGTCATACAACATGTACCATGGGTTCATGTACCACGAACGCTCAACTATGTAATCCTACGCAGTAAATGTAGGTAACGAGGTGGATCTTACCTCAGCAGTTGCCAGCATGTCCCACATGTGCGCAGTGGCGATTGTCCGAGTTTGGCCTGCCAACAGTTTCTTCAGCATGCTCACCCGCTCACGGAGTTCCTCTCCAAGCTCGACACTGCGCTGCACCACACTTGACTCCGTCAGCAAGGACCCTGTGGGGGATATTGTGCTGGTTGTGCCGACACTCCTGAAAATCATCCGACACGCTGCCTGGTTTGAACAGCAGTGAGAACACCATCCGAAGGTGGTCAGTCAGGTCCTACCTGAGCGGGAGGGTGGGAATCGGTGGTCAAAGAAGCTCCTTGCTCTGATGATCCGGGATTCTCAGGAGCCTGGACAGTAGAGCTTGGTACAGGCGAGCTCGTGGCGCCTGACTGCCTCTTGGGCTTGGGCTCACTCTTGTCAACATCCAGCCTCCGGCGCGCGGCACCTCTCTACACATTGCAACAAGTTATTGGCTGGGCAGTTGGCTTAGTATGCAGGTCGGCTTTCAGTCTACACAATGACCTGAGTGGGATCAGGGCCGATAGTTGGGGTTGCATGGCAATGTCAGCATGCGCAGATGAGTTAATTACGTGCCTGATCCCCGTCCTCCTCAGGCCCTGGCGGGTCGGCTGCTTTCGCCGGCGACTCTGCAACATCTTCAGCAGCCGAGGAGTTGACATGGGATGCTGCCTTTGCCACCTTAGTGGGTGGCTTGCGCTTCACTGTACCCCTCCGGGTGCTGTTCCCATACTTGGCTGGTACCGCATAGACCCCACGCATTGCCCAGTCTTCGCATGTGCGTGCAGGTGCCTTGGGGTCATCTGGGTTAAGCACCTGCATGAATGGTGACTGTCAGTCCCTGGCACGTAATGGTCAACGAGCATCACATGTCCATGGATCACAATGCACCGTACCTACTTGTCGCTGCTGTTCCTGACAGTCACATAAACACTCACACATCCACACGTACGATGAACACGGATGACTTGGGCCTTACCAAGTCCCAGGGCACGGTGCGAGCGGCATACCAGGTTTGTAGTGAAAGCTTTCAGCAATACAGCATATTGCGAAGTAGCGGGTATCTCTTTCTTCTTGGCCTTGCCCAAGTCCTTCTCTCGTCGGTTATTGCGACTGGACAGACCAGTGCGCATCTGATCGCATCTGCATGATACCCAGTGTCACTGTGTGCGGTGCCATTTGACATCCACGCAAGACGCAGGTAAGCAGTATGCACGCACGTAATGTCCTCTTTCAGAGCGGCATTGATCATTGCCCGCCATGCTACGCCAAGGTTTTCGCACAAGGTGACACCCTCCTCAACGGCCGTTCGATTGGTAGCGGACATGGAATGCTTTGCAAAGAATGTCTCAAGGTCCTGCACAACAGTGGTTGGCTAACTGAAGTACGGCATGCCACATAAACTTGGCGGTGCCGATCCAGCATGTGAGAATGGCGCCGAATCGAGCTAAGTGCCCGTGACGGGACAAGGGTCCGAACGGGCCCGTTCAGACTCGATGCACTGGGCGCCACGCCCACCCAGTCGCGATTTTCAGCTAAGTGCTCGTGGCGGGACGATGGTCCGAATGGGCCCTTTCGGACCCCTTGCACTGGTCACCATGCCCACCTAGCCGCGTTTTGAGCTAAGTGCCCGTGGCGGGACGAGGGTCCGAAAGGGCCCTTAGGGACTCGATGTGCTTGTAGGCAAGATGCAAGAATGGAACCCATGCATCCACACGCGCAAGCTGTTGTGACAGATCGTCTACCACGATTATAGCATGCCACGTTGCTAGAGTGTACCATCGACTGTGATGGGACGGGATGGGTCTACGGGCCTGCACATCTGTGCCGCGTTTAAACACGGTGGCAAGTGCGAGGGAAAGTAGCGTCAGCACGCAATGCATGCTGCATGAAATATCGGGAAAACAAAATTGAGCGAGGTCTCCAGCGCGCGGTCGGGAGATCATCATGACGAGCTGATGTGGCGCTGACGTGAACATCGTTGAAAACAAACATTGCGCGCGCAGCGTCTTTGATGTCATGACACAGCTGTGCACAGACTCGGAACAATAGCCTGAGGCGAAACAAATAAAATCTAGTGCGTATCTGTGCCGCCGCAAAGATGAGAGTACGTATAATGCTTGTTGCGCAGCAAAAAAACGACGATGTCAAGAAGGATATGGAATGGAAGGCCCTGGTCTCGAAGGTTACAGAAGATATGCGATAGATGTCCAGATACATAATAGACACATGTTAGGTGCACGCGCGCTATTAGTTTTAATCAACCAGCCGAAAGGCTGTGGCCCGTCGGGCGGAACATGGGGGGGCGGGGGGAAAGAACGGGAACAGTGTGTGTAGACAATCAGATTACAGCCTGGATGTGATCACATGTGATGAGATGTAGGGGTGGCTCATGCGTGTGGCTGGATAGAGGGCGAACCCCTACGATTCCGTTTCGCATGGGGGCCATCCGTGGGTGGCATGATTACTGTGGAAGGGTGGCATGATTACTGTGGAAGGGAGACCGGTTGCGATGGGGTTTCGATGGGGTTGTACCGGCACCTTTCGGATGGGAACTTCTTGGCCTTGAAGGCGATGCGTGGCTTGGAACCACTGGTGGGCATGCTAGATCCATAGTGGATCCACAGTCTGAGTGGAGCCGTAGACCAGTGCACACACTAAGTGGGTTACACTGTGCTAGATCAATTGATCTTGCAGGTCCTCGGCATCGCAGGGAACAGAGCAGGTAAGAAGCAAAAAACAAGTCAAGGCAGCAAGGCCACCTAGGCCACAAGCTGATTGGTGCGCAATTGCTGGTTAACCGAAACGGAAGCAAACACAAACACCTCACGAAGCAGGCGCAACATCGATGTCGCTCGTGTTGCATCCATTTGGTGGTGCTGCTGCTGCCGTGTGACGTCGGTAATGCGATTGTGGCGCAGTGGTCGTGCGAGGGTGCTTGTGGCGGATGGTATGGCTGTTGCGGCAAGCGCGCTTTGTGTTCAGCGCCATGTGCTTGCTGCTAGACTAGTCTGCAGTGTCTGTTTTGTATTAATAAATTTTGTATACAAAATATATTGGACCCATAGAAGCAGTGAACATGTACCACGGCATAAATTGCATCCCAGGGAATGGGAACCATCGTTGGTTAACATGCTGAGCCTGCGCTGGATAAGTGCGCTGGGTAATACCTTCGCCGACGGTGGTAAACGTAGGCCTGATTGAACCTGTTTGCGCCGATTTTAGGTCTGGAGGGAAGTCAGCCGTACCAGTAGCAAGGAAACGAGTGTGGGTCTATAGCCGTGAACAGTAGACTCTTGGAGAAGGTCAAGCTGTGCACATTCTAACTGTGAACATCCTAGCAGGCTGCGTGTTTGCCGAGCTCTGCGCCGAATTCGAATAGCAACGTAACTTTAGTTCGCATGAGCCTTGCCAGCGTCCGACGTCGACAGAGCAGGCAAGCTGCTAATTAGCAATGACCACGGAGTACTCGTGTAAACAGTGTCAGCGTCAAGTGAGACTCGACTATCACACCGTCCCGGCAGTGAGATGCCATAGACGGTCCGTGCGATGGATGCGGGATGTACCAGCCATGGGCCCGTGGGTGCGAAGCCCAGTCACCTACGTCAGGAGGGGCCTATGGGGTGCGAAGCCCAGTCACCTACGTCAGGCGGGGCCTATGGGGTGCGAAGCCCAGTCACCTACGTCAGGCGGGGCCTATGGGGTGCGAGTCCGAGGCACGTGTTGCAAGTCTCCTCTGTGCAGCAAGTCTCCTCCGTGCAAGATTGCGTTGTGTCTCCCACGGGGCTTCGCATTGCACGGACCCGGCCCTCCGGGCAATGAGATAGGTAGATAGATAGATTCAAGCGCGCTATTACAATTGAAGAGATAGCAGCTGCAAGACAGTCACAAGCTGAAGCCGGATATGTTCTCAGCTGCACTTTATCAGAATGCCTTCTGGACGGGATCAGCAAGGTTGAAGAGGTGTCACACCATCGCGGCTAAGAACTCGAACGCTTCGACGGCCCCCAACATGACGAGTGAATCCGGTATCAACCTCACGAGCTCAGCGAATCCTTCTTTCACAGCCTTGGTGTCGCAAAATGATCCAGCTTGTCCCTTACAGCCTCAGGGATGTTCTTCAACATATTCTGCACAACATCTGGTCGGTTGACAACAGCATGCGTCTCTGCCAAGTCACAAGCGCCGGCACCACTCGAAGAGGTCGAGGCGCGCCAGACTGGACAGCACTGGCATCTACTGTGTTCACACATACTGCAATTATTATTGTGCCGGTGGTCTCGAGAGGGTCATCCAAGAGCGGGCAGAGAAAGGGCAAGCGCAATTGCGGGCTTGAACAGCTATTAATTCCAACGTGCACACCACATTCAGACTCGAACTCGGTACAAAGATACAATAGTGAGAATCAAAGGACCTGGATAGCATCGAGATCGGACTGCTGGGACTTTAGCCATAGCGTGGGGTTGCTAAGCACCACGGGGCGCGATAGTGGTGTCTTTCATAGCCCTCCAGAGCACCATTTTCGAATGCACAGATCTTCTAGCTGACCATATCGATGGTGTGGCTCTGCCAGCCTTTCAGCACGAACCGTGGGGAGGCGTAAAGGCACGCAGCCGTGGAGTTGTTAGTTGACGTCAAGCCAGGTCAGACGATGTAACACAGAGCTCTACTCACCACTTCAGCTGTGATACAATGCACGATTTTTCTCTATACATGATCGTACCGCAGCGTGATCGTGGCCGCATTGGTTGGATGTACCATCTTCAGTTGCGTTAAGCACCTCGAAGCTGCCTTCAGTACAGGTCTGCTATGCCTAGACGTACAACAGAGTGGATCAACTGTAATACTGTCGTAGTGACTTCACTTTGTTTCAATTCGTGTAGACGGGACGAAGCTGGCTTTGCGAACGGTGCGACCCGCGCCAACTCGCGTGCGTGTCTACCAGCGGCCCTCTGGAAGTCGCTGTCGGCGGTGGAGTCCGCAAGCCCCACTAGTGTACATTGATCGGCCCTCACAACACGCTTGTTGATCAAAGTTTCACCAACACTGGTACATAATGGAATGTGGGGATGCCACGAAGCGCCGTCGCACGCAAAAGGAGATCAATGCCAACGAACAGCTTGTCCCAAACAGTATGAGCCTACGGCATCCAGGGATCCTCAGAAACCAAGTACTCGTGTGAAATTTGTTTTTGCGACGTTTAAAGAGTGGAACCGCGTCCCGAGCTTGGCGCATGCGGAGATCGTGCTCTGGTTGAGCTAGCAGCTCGGGAGCTGGCCCTTCGCAGATCTGCGCCGCAAAAAGATGCAACAGTTGACCATTACTAAAACTTCTCCAGTGTTGCTCGTGCGAATTGCAGCCTGGACCGGGTGGGGCTCTAGACGCCGCGGACACTGGAGGAGGCCCTCGACAAGCACAACTACCACGTACGCCATCACCTACTAGCTATGGGCCATGTTAGCCCTGACCGTGGTGGGTAACCTCATCAAAAATTTGGGCACAGTCTTAGTCTTCATCAGCAGGCTACAAAAGCTCTCACCCACTGCACAGCCACGCCACGCCACCGCGAGGACGGTTTTGATAATTTGTACATCTTCTTGAATCGGGGCTCGCACACTAGCAGGGAGTGGAACAGATGCAGCTGAAACAAGTTCAACTAGACGTCAACAGAAACCCATGGCACTCTGCTGTGCCGATGTAGACAATGCACATATTAGTTCACGTAGCACTCAACTGTGCCGGTGTAGCTCATGCGCGCATGCAGTTGAGCATGCTTCATGCGCTGTCACGGCACCAGCTCAGCGCTGCACGGCACCACTGTGCCGGTGTAGCTCATGCGCACATGCAGTTGAGCATGCTGCATGCACTGTCACGGCAGGCCACTGTGCCGGTGTAACTCATGCGCACATGCAGTTGAGCATGCTTCATGCGCTGTCACGGCAGTCCACTGTGCCGGTGTAGCTCATGCGCACATGCAGTTGAGCATGCTTCATGCACTGTCACGGCAGGCCACTGTGCCGGTGTAACTCATGCGCGCATGCAGTTGAGCATGCTTCATGCGCTGTCACGGCACTCCACTGTGCCGGTGTAGCTCATGCGCACATGCAGTTGAGCATGCTGCATGCACTGTCACGGCAGGCCACTGTGCCGGTGTAGCTCATGCGCACATGCAGTTGAGCATGCTTCATGCGCTGTCACGGCAGTCCACTGTGCCGGTGTAGCTCATGCGCACATGCAGTTGAGCATGCTTCATGCACTGTCACGGCAGGCCACTGTGCCGGTGTAGCTCATGCGCACATGCAGTTGAGCAT